>JBAMBR010001783.1:0-65826 GCA_037044475.1 Zaprionus obscuricornis
TTTACCGCGTCTTCCCATTGTTCCAATATCTTCTCTGCCTTCTCAATTTTCTATACTATTTGCTCAATTCTCAATTTCCTTTATTGTTCAACATCTTCCCACTTATCTTGCTCTTTTCCAAACTTTTCATTTTCCCAATTTCCATTCTCCTACTACAATTTCTCTTTTTCCAATTTTTTCCCATCTCTTCCCTATCCTACTAATTCCACTTGCTCCCTTTCTTTCCACTTATGCAACTCTTCCCCCCAAAAAAAACTCTTTGTCACTCTCACTCTATAGTGAAGCGTCGCTCGAAGAGCGCACACACAGGTCGCACTATCGATGGCGATGGTACAAAAATAGCGCAACCGAAACAGCTCACATTCAATTTGAACCAGAACACAACCATTGAATATCAGCGACGTCAGTTCTTTGGTGAGATTGCGGATGAGGCAACGGGCGCGTCTGTGGCACGCCAACCGCGCTACAACTACAACAATTTGGCCAATATGCACGCGAATGTCATGTAAGTAATCGCTAAAAAAAAAACATATAAAAAAAAAAAACTTTATAGACACGATTTCATTTCATTTTATAATTGAAATTATATTTTTTCTTCTGCTTATCTTCCGTTCTGCAGTGTGCGGCCTACACCGCGAGCTGCACCCGCCAGCTTTGCCAAATTTACGCTACAAACTGTTAGCTTGCCACGTCCCGAGTATCCGGTGGCGATTAGTTTAAGTGCCACAACACCCACAACGCCTGGCAGTAGCATACAATCGCCAGTGCCAGCACATGCAACTGGCGCCAGAGCTAAGGATGTTGCAAGCAGTGCTAGCCGACAACATCCCTTAACCTCAATACATGCACAGCCCACCAGTCATAGCCGACAATTGGATCAGAAGAGTGTCAAGCAATTGACCAACAATTCAACACGCCGCGGCTTCTCTGGCAGTCGAGAGATTAGCGCTGATTCTGGCATTGCCAGCATGGATATGGCTGTGGATTCAGCTGGCAGCAGTAGTTCCGCTGGCAGTGTTGGCAGTAGCAAGCGTAGTCGTAGTCGTCCACGTAATCTACAGATGGTTATGAGCGGACGTCATACATTTGAAGTACGTGATGTTGATGATCCGCCATCAAGTGAATCGAATTCCTTTGTGGAAACTTTGGCATTACCCAAATTACCTACGGATAACAATCAGACAACGCCATTACCGCTGGTCGGTTTAGTGCGTTCCAATACTGTGCTGAGCCGTGAAACTTACGAGCGACGACAGATAACAACAGCTGCAGAGCAGAATCAAGCTACACTTGTTGTGGCAACACCAGAGACACCACCAAAACCCAAGGCAAATAGCAGTGTTGCTGGCGGTTCGGATGATAGCGAAAGTGTTGATGAAGAGAAACTATATTTGGATTCATCGACATCGGAGAAAAGTGCCAAACAACAGAGTCATAGCCAGAGTCCAACATCATCAATGTCCTGGCGTTGTCAGGCTGGAGAATCTTTGGCTGTGCGAGATTGTAGCAGCATGAGCATTAGCAGCGAAACACAGGCACCAGTCAAAAGTAATGATAAGGATGAGGATATGTCCCTGGCATTGGATGATATGAGTCTTATGCAAACGGATGTCGCTTTTAGTACAATATGTAAGTACGGGTGACCATAGAATGGGCTAATATGAAGCAGGGATTGGATTCGGAAGACCATTCCTCAATGAAACTTGTTTGGAGTTTCTTTAGATCTATTGAAAAATTTCAAAATAATTTTCCTGATATGCAGATAAACGTTTAGGAGGCCTTGGAACATCAAAATCCTTTAAGAAGCCATTCTTAACTTATGGAAAAATTTTCAATAATTCTTCTTAAATTTAGGGTCAAATTTTAGACAACTGTCCTCAAAGAAAACTTCCTTGGAAATTCTTCTAATTAATCATTCTTTCTCTCCCTTACAGCTTCAATGACAGAACCAGCACCAGTTGCAGCCGCAAAGCCAAATGCTATGCCCGCTGCTGGTCAGGATCACTTGCTCAAATTACACATTGTGGACAATCGCGAAGCGTTGTCTGTGCGTTTACCCAATGAGCGTCCACGTTCGTTTAACAATGCGCTCAATGAATCCAAATTTGCCGAATTGGCTTTGGCCAACAGCCAATGCCTGTTGCTGGACGATGAGACATCGCCAACCGATAGTTTGGTCAGCAGCACAGATAATTCGGAGCAGGCTGCAGGCAAAATGAAGAAACATAAGCTCAATGCAGAGTTACAGCAAAAAGATTTCGATGTAGACATTATAGATGATATATCGCCTGTGTTGGACTTAGAACTTGATCCTGGCAGTCGTAGTCCACTTTCACCTGGTACACCGACACATGCCTCCCATTCGTTATCGTTGGGTTCGGATTGTGGCAATTTGATTGATGATGAGATAGCCGATCAGCCAGCATTATTATGCAACAGTGAGGCACATGAAGTGGCAACCACCGATACGCCAACATTAATGGAAACACATACAGCATCGGGAACTGGTACTGGTACTGGAAATGGAAATGGAGCTGGTAGCGGTTCATTGCGTTCACTTAAAAGTCAATCGAAGGCACGCACAGCCTTGCAACAGGCCATAGAGTTGAGTTTAAGGACACCAGCGGCCGTACGTCGAGCTGTGCTCGAAAGTGCTGAATCATTGGATACTCTATCACCCTGTGAATCCATTTGCTCCGATGATCTTATGATGGATTTCGATATGAATAGCAGTGTCGATTCCATTGATCGTCCCATATCGCTGCGTAGTCGCAGTGGCTCAGATCTACATAAATTGGATACAGAAATCAATGCAGAACAGGCTGAAACCGAAGCGGAGTTACTCTCACAATTGGAGTGCAAGGGTAGCGATGTGATGAAAGAGTTGAACAGTTTATTGCGAAGTCGTATGCAACGTAGCACCGCAAGCCCCAGGGAACGCATCAGGTAAGACACACCTTGACCACACATAGACAACCCCATTCCCTGTATCTCTCTCTCGCGGTGTCTCTTTGCCTTTCTCTTTGTCTTTAAACCCCACCCAATTTTCCATTACAAAAACTAATTGAATTGACTGTCGGGCAGATTGCCAAATATAGTGTCGGCCTCTGCTTTTAACTTTTTTTTCTTTTCCTTTTTCTTTTCTATTCAACTTCTACGCTGGCACTGGGCCAACAAATTGCAATACAATTTTTTGCCATCTTTATCCCAGTGCCAGATCCCAGTTTCCATTTCCCACTTTCGGGCCACTTGAAACACATACAACTTCTGACTAATCAATCAGCTGCCCTCGCAGCTTCCCTCTCCTTCCCTGCCACACTTTTTTTTCTTTCTATTTTTTGCTGCTCGTTCGACAACTTGACTTCAATTTAACACTAGAAAGTCTATGAAATTAGCCATGAAATTCAATTCAATAAATTTGAAGGTGTTTCTCAAGTATATTTCAAGTATTCAAAACAAACTTATCTTACATTACATCTCAATGGGAAGGAAAGTCTTTAAAAATCAAGTCAAAATTTTGCCATACAAAAGCTTTTAATGTTTTTTCAAGTATTTCTCTAATTTTAATTTAATTAAATTAAAATCTAGGCTGTACAAAATTTTCATAACTTGCCCAAAATCTAATATTAAGAAACTTTGAAAGCTCATCAAGCTTTCTTCCAAAAATATTTAATTATAAAAATTCTAGAAATGAACTTTCAGAGCTTTAAGCTTGAACTTTAACTTGCACATTTGCTTTGTATAGAAAATTTCCATAGGACTTTCTAGTGTTAATACTCTGACATTTTGTTGCACTTTGCCAGCTCAGAGAATTGGTATCGTACGCCCTGCCACATTCATTTGTTGCATGGAAAATTGAAATTAGCCCAAAATTAGATAGACAACATTTTTATTTTTATTTTTTTATTATTTTTTTTTGGGGGGGGGGGGGGCAGGTTGCAAATTCAATAGTTGCGGGCTCATTCGTGGCTATTTGACTCTTTTGGGTCTTTTGGCTGTTACCATTTTTGGTTGAAAAGGTCGTTCGATTTGTACAGTGAATAAAAATACAAAGTTCCCATTGCCGTTGCCAATTGCCTAGCACTGCAATTGTAAAAAAGAAGAAGACCAAGAGTGTAAGGAGTGGGACATGGGGTTGCGGCAAAATAGTAGCATAGACATTCTGCTAAGTTAAAGCCAAAACCAAAGCCAAAGCCAAAGCCATAAGCAAAAAAAAAAAGAAGGCAACGGCACTTGGCATTTTCCTCTGTTGCTCGACTGGGAACGTGAACGGGAATGCAAGCAGTGCCTGCGCTACAGGGGGGATGCAGGGGATGGGTGAGGGGGGGACATGGAGAAGACATAGTCTCACTGTTGGCCTGGCCAAATCGTGGCTGTAGTTAAGATAACATTTTGACTTTGGACTGAGACTTGATGGCGAGTGCCGCATTCTTTTGTCATGGCAACAGCAACAACAACCGGCAACGAGCACGACAACAGCAGCAACAGCAGCAACAGCAGCAACAACAACAACAGCAATATGGCAGAAAAAGCCGTTTCTTGTTGCAGCCAAAGCTTTTTTTTTTATTGCATTTGCTAAAGGAAAAATCAATTGTCTGGCTGACTGGCGCGCCATGTGAACCTGTTCCGACATTGCTGGAAAACCAAACAACAACAACAAGCAGAAACAGCAACCAGCAGCAGAGGCAGCGGCAGCGACAGCGGCAGCAACGAAGTTAAAATGCCGCTGGCCTCCAGAGGCTTCACTTAGTCGGTGGATACGCATGCGCCTTGGGATTGCCTTTCATTATGTTGTTGTTGTTGCTGCTGTTGTTGTTGTTGTTGTTGTTCCATTTGCTTTAGTGAATGTCCCCATAAATTGTCAAAAAAAAAAAAAAAAAAACAAAACCCATACAAATGCAACGGCAACGGCAACGTGAACTGCAACTGCAACAACGTCCCACGGTGTCCAAGAAAACAGCTAAAAACAGCTGCTAACAATCTTTTCTATTAAATCTTTTTAATCGCTTTGAATAACCAGAAGAAACCATAATTCATAATATGCAAAACGTATTTACAATATAAAAACCTCAAGTGTGGGCTGTCTGTCTGTCTCTCTGTCTCTTTTTGTTTGTGTATGTTAACCTTGGGCCAAACGAGCACCATGAGTCACAGCAATCAGCGCAGAGACAGCGACAGAGACCAAGCTGATCAAGAGCTAAAGCTACAGCCCATGCTGTGCGACAGAGCGAGAGCAAAGATAGAGCAGAGCCAATGCAGGGACAGTGCAAAGACGTGTCCACAGTCAGAACAGCGTCAAAGCAGAGGCAAGACATAAACAGAGCAGAGAAAAAGTAATGCAGAGCGCTAAAGCAGAGCCAGAGCAGAGCACAGAACAGAGCACAGGCAGAGCCAGAGCAGAGCATAATGTAGGTAAAGCTTAAGCATAGCCAATGCGCTGAGCCGTAGCAGAGACAGAACAGAGATAGCGAAGCGTCAGAGCAGTGTCAGAGCAGATCTAAAGTAAAGTTTAAGCATTGCCATCGCAGAGCAGCGTCAATGCAGCGACAGAGCAGAATATTGACTAGCTAGCTAAAGAGCTAAATAAGTTGTTCTTGTTCTTTGTTATACGTATTGCTGCTGCAGCTGTCAAATGCATAACAACAATGCGCCGCAATAAATAGCAGCGCATTGTTGTTATGCATTTGACAGCTGCAGCAGCAATACGTATAACAAAGAACAAGAACAACTTATTTAGCTCTTTAGCTAGCTAGTCAATGTTCTGCTCTGTCGCTGCATTGAGCGCTGCTTTACTTTACAGATCTGCTCTGACACTCCTCTGACGCTGCGCTGTCTCTGTTCTGTCTCTGCTACGGCTCAGCGCATTGGCTATGCTTAAGCTTTACCTACATTATGCTCTGCTCTGGCTCTGCCTGTGCTCTGTTCTGCTGCTCTGCTCTGGCCTCTGGCTTTAGCGCTCTGCATTACTTTTGCTCTGCTCTGTTTATGTCTTGCCTCTGCTCTGACGCTGTTCTGACTGTGGACACGTCTTTGCACTGTCCCTGCATTGGCTCTGCTCTATCTTTGCTCTCGCTCTGTCGCACAGCATGGGCTGTAGCTTTGGCTCTTGCTCAGCTTGGTCTCTGTCGCTGTCTCTGCGCTGATTGCTGTGACTCATGTTGCTCGTTTGGCCCAAGGTTAACATACACAAACAAAAAGAGACAGAGAGACAGACAGACAGCCCACACTTGAGGTTTTTATATTGTAAATACGTTTTGCATATTATGAATTATGGTTTCTTCTGGTTATTCAAAGCGATTAAAAAGATTTAATAGAAAAGATTGTTAGCAGCTGTTTTAGCTGTTTTCTTGGACACCGTGGGACGTTGTTGCAGTTGCAGTTCACGTTGCCGTTGCTGTTGCATTTGTATGGGTTTTGTTTTTTTTTTTTTTTTTTTGACAATTTATGGGGACATTCACTAAAGCAAATGGAACAACAACAACAACAACAGCAGCAATAACAACAACAACAACAACAACAACATAATGAAAGGCAATCCCAAGGCGCATGCGTATCCACCGACTAAGTGAAGCCTCTGGAGGCCAGCGGCATTTTAACTTCGTTGCTGTCGCTGTCGCTGCCGCTGCCTCTGCTGCTGGTTGCTGTTGCTGCTTGTTGTTGTTGTTGTTGTCGTTTGGTTTTCCAGCAATGTCGGAACAGGTTCACATGGCGCGCCAGTCAGCCAGACAATTGATTTTTCCTTTAGCAAATGCAATAAAAAAAAAAGCTTTGGCTGCAACAAGAAACGGCTTTTTCTGCCATATTGCTGTTGTTGTTGTTGCTGCTGTTGCTGCTGTTGTCGTGCTCGTTGCCGGTTGTTGTTGCTGTTGCCATGACAAAAGAATGCGGCACTCGCCATCAAGTCTCAGTCCAAAGTCAAAATGTTATCTTAACTACAGCCACGATTTGGCCAGGCCAACAGTGAGACTATGTCTTCTCCATGTCCCCCCCTCTCCCATCCCCTGCATCCCCCCTGTAGCGCAGGCACTGCTTGCATTCCCGTTCACGTTCCCAGTCGAGCAACAGAGGAAAATGCCAAGTGCCGTTGCCTTCTTTTTTTTTTTGCTTATGGCTTTGGCTTTGGCTTTGGTTTTGGCTTTAACTTAGCAGAATGTCTATGCTACTATTTTGCCGCAACCCCATGTCCCACTCCTTACACTCTTGGTCTTCTTCTTTTTTACAATTGCAGTGCTAGGCAATTGGCAACGGCAATGGGAACTTTGTATTTTTATTCACTGTACAAATCGAACGACCTTTTCAACCAAAAATGGTAACAGCCAAAAGACCCAAAAGAGTCAAATAGCCACGAATGAGCCCGCAACTATTGAATTTGCAACCTGCCCCCCCCCCCCCAAAAAAAAATAATAAAAAAATAAAAATAAAAATGTTGTCTATCTAATTTTGGGCTAATTTCAATTTTCCATGCAACAAATGAATGTGGCAGGGCGTACGATACCAATTCTCTGAGCTGGCAAAGTGCAACAAAATGTCAGAGTATTAACACTAGAAAGTCCTATGGAAATTTTCTATACAAAGCAAATGTGCAAGTTAAAGTTCAAGCTTAAAGCTCTGAAAGTTCATTTCTAGAATTTTTATAATTAAATATTTTTGGAAGAAAGCTTGATGAGCTTTCAAAGTTTCTTAATATTAGATTTTGGGCAAGTTATGAAAATTTTGTACAGCCTAGATTTTAATTTAATTAAATTAAAATTAGAGAAATACTTGAAAAAACATTAAAAGCTTTTGTATGGCAAAATTTTGACTTGATTTTTAAAGACTTTCCTTCCCATTGAGATGTAATGTAAGATAAGTTTGTTTTGAATACTTGAAATATACTTGAGAAACACCTTCAAATTTATTGAATTGAATTTCATGGCTAATTTCATAGACTTTCTAGTGTTAAATTGAAGTCAAGTTGTCGAACGAGCAGCAAAAAATAGAAAGAAAAAAAAGTGTGGCAGGGAAGGAGAGGGAAGCTGCGAGGGCAGCTGATTGATTAGTCAGAAGTTGTATGTGTTTCAAGTGGCCCGAAAGTGGGAAATGGAAACTGGGATCTGGCACTGGGATAAAGATGGCAAAAAATTGTATTGCAATTTGTTGGCCCAGTGCCAGCGTAGAAGTTGAATAGAAAAGAAAAAGGAAAAGAAAAAAAAGTTAAAAGCAGAGGCCGACACTATATTTGGCAATCTGCCCGACAGTCAATTCAATTAGTTTTGTAATGGAAAATTGGGTGGGGTTTAAAGACAAAGAGAAAGGCAAAGAGACACCGCGAGAGAGAGATACAGGGAATGGGGCTGTCTATGTGTGGTCAAGGTGTGTCTTACCTGATGCGTTCCCTGGGGCTTGCTGTGCTACGTTGCATACGACTTCGCAATAAACTGTTCAACTCTTTCATCACATCGCTACCCTTGCACTCCAATTGTGAGAGTAACTCCGCTTCGGTTTCAGCCTGTTCTGCATTGATTTCTGTATCCAATTTATGTAGATCTGAGCCACTGCGACTACGCAGCGATATGGGACGATCAATGGAATCGACACTGCTATTCATATCGAAATCCATCATAAGATCATCGGAGCAAATGGATTCACAGGGTGATAGAGTATCCAATGATTCAGCACTTTCGAGCACAGCTCGACGTACGGCCGCTGGTGTCCTTAAACTCAACTCTATGGCCTGTTGCAAGGCTGTGCGTGCCTTCGATTGACTTTTAAGTGAACGCAATGAACCGCTACCAGCTCCATTTCCATTTCCAGTACCAGTACCAGTTCCCGATGCTGTATGTGTTTCCATTAATGTTGGCGTATCGGTGGTTGCCACTTCATGTGCCTCACTGTTGCATAATAATGCTGGCTGATCGGCTATCTCATCATCAATCAAATTGCCACAATCCGAACCCAACGATAACGAATGGGAGGCATGTGTCGGTGTACCAGGTGAAAGTGGACTACGACTGCCAGGATCAAGTTCTAAGTCCAACACAGGCGATATATCATCTATAATGTCTACATCGAAATCTTTTTGCTGTAACTCTGCATTGAGCTTATGTTTCTTCATTTTGCCTGCAGCCTGCTCCGAATTATCTGTGCTGCTGACCAAACTATCGGTTGGCGATGTCTCATCGTCCAGCAACAGGCATTGGCTGTTGGCCAAAGCCAATTCGGCAAATTTGGATTCATTGAGCGCATTGTTAAACGAACGTGGACGCTCATTGGGTAAACGCACAGACAACGCTTCGCGATTGTCCACAATGTGTAATTTGAGCAAGTGATCCTGACCAGCAGCGGGCATAGCATTTGGCTTTGCGGCTGCAACTGGTGCTGGTTCTGTCATTGAAGCTGTAAGGGAGAGAAAGAATGATTAATTAGAAGAATTTCCAAGGAAGTTTTCTTTGAGGACAGTTGTCTAAAATTTGACCCTAAATTTAAGAAGAATTATTGAAAATTTTTCCATAAGTTAAGAATGGCTTCTTAAAGGATTTTGATGTTCCAAGGCCTCCTAAACGTTTATCTGCATATCAGGAAAATTATTTTGAAATTTTTCAATAGATCTAAAGAAACTCCAAACAAGTTTCATTGAGGAATGGTCTTCCGAATCCAATCCCTGCTTCATATTAGCCCATTCTATGGTCACCCGTACTTACATATTGTACTAAAAGCGACATCCGTTTGCATAAGACTCATATCATCCAATGCCAGGGACATATCCTCATCCTTATCATTACTTTTGACTGGTGCCTGTGTTTCGCTGCTAATGCTCATGCTGCTACAATCTCGCACAGCCAAAGATTCTCCAGCCTGACAACGCCAGGACATTGATGATGTTGGACTCTGGCTATGACTCTGTTGTTTGGCACTTTTCTCCGATGTCGATGAATCCAAATATAGTTTCTCTTCATCAACACTTTCGCTATCATCCGAACCGCCAGCAACACTGCTATTTGCCTTGGGTTTTGGTGGTGTCTCTGGTGTTGCCACAACAAGTGTAGCTTGATTCTGCTCTGCAGCTGTTGTTATCTGTCGTCGCTCGTAAGTTTCACGGCTCAGCACAGTATTGGAACGCACTAAACCGACCAGCGGTAATGGCGTTGTCTGATTGTTATCCGTAGGTAATTTGGGTAATGCCAAAGTTTCCACAAAGGAATTCGATTCACTTGATGGCGGATCATCAACATCACGTACTTCAAATGTATGACGTCCGCTCATAACCATCTGTAGATTACGTGGACGACTACGACTACGCTTGCTACTGCCAACACTGCCAGCGGAACTACTGCTGCCAGCTGAATCCACAGCCATATCCATGCTGGCAATGCCAGAATCAGCGCTAATCTCTCGACTGCCAGAGAAGCCGCGGCGTGTTGAATTGTTGGTCAATTGCTTGACACTCTTCTGATCCAATTGTCGGCTATGACTGGTGGGCTGTGCATGTATTGAGGTTAAGGGATGTTGTCGGCTAGCACTGCTTGCAACATCCTTAGCTCTGGCGCCAGTTGCATGTGCTGGCACTGGCGATTGTATGCTACTGCCAGGCGTTGTGGGTGTTGTGGCACTTAAACTAATCGCCACCGGATACTCGGGACGTGGCAAGCTAACAGTTTGTAGCGTAAATTTGGCAAAGCTGGCGGGTGCAGCTCGCGGTGTAGGCCGCACACTGCAGAACGGAAGATAAGCAGAAGAAAAAATATAATTTCAATTATAAAATGAAATGAAATCGTGTCTATAAAGTTTTTTTTTTTTATATGTTTTTTTTTTAGCGATTACTTACATGACATTCGCGTGCATATTGGCCAAATTGTTGTAGTTGTAGCGCGGTTGGCGTGCCACAGACGCGCCCGTTGCCTCATCCGCAATCTCACCAAAGAACTGACGTCGCTGATATTCAATGGTTGTGTTCTGGTTCAAATTGAATGTGAGCTGTTTCGGTTGCGCTATTTTTGTACCATCGCCATCGATAGTGCGACCTGTGTGTGCGCTCTTCGAGCGACGCTTCACTATAGAGTGAGAGTGACAAAGAGTTTTTTTTGGGGGGAAGAGTTGCATAAGTGGAAAGAAAGGGAGCAAGTGGAATTAGTAGGATAGGGAAGAGATGGGAAAAAATTGGAAAAAGAGAAATTGTAGTAGGAGAATGGAAATTGGGAAAATGAAAAGTTTGGAAAAGAGCAAGATAAGTGGGAAGATGTTGAACAATAAAGGAAATTGAGAATTGAGCAAATAGTATAGAAAATTGAGAAGGCAGAGAAGATATTGGAACAATGGGAAGACGCGGTAAAGCAGAAAAATCATGAAAAAAGTAACAGGATAACCAGAAAAACAGCAGCAGGATAACCAGTAACACATCAGCAGAAGAAGCAGGAATAAGGCGGCAGGAGATCCAAGAAAACAGCAGCAGGAGAACCAGGCGGCAGGAGATCCAGGAAGAAAATCAGCAGGAGACCCAGGAAAATAGCAGCAGGATAATCATGAAAACATCAGCAGGAGATCCAAGAAAACAACAGCAGAAGAACCAGGCGGCAGGAGATCCAGAAAAAAATCAGCAGAATAACCAGAAAAGGAACAGCAGGAGAACCAGGAAAACAGCAGCAGGAGAACCAGGAGAAAAGCAGCAGGAACAAGTAAAGAAAAAATAGAAGAATGGAGAAAGAAGAAGAGTAATGTCAGTGATTGTTGTTATTGTTGATGTCAAAGCTTGCCACATGCTACTTACAATTGCTGACCAGAACATTGGAGCTGCCATTGCCATTACCATTGCCATTGCTGGCTGTAGTGTTGCTGCCGTTACTGTTGTTGCCATTGTTATTGTTATTATTCTGAGCATTTGCTGTCATCTCATCATAATCTTCGTTAGCTGTTGTTGCTGTTGTTGTTGTTGCTGCTAGACCCGCTGATGCGGGGCGTGGCACTGCGCCACGATAGCCAAAACGATTATTAGCCGCACCTGTGCGACTTGTCGCATTTGTCTTCTGTGCGGCAACGCCCACTTTCTCAAACTGTATTGCTGTGGCAGCTGTAGCTAAAGAAATGACAAAGAGTGAAAGAGAAGATAAGAAGAGGAGGAGGGGGAAGGGGTTTAAGCCAAGTTGTTGTCATGTTAGTTAGTTGTTATAGTTAATGCGACGGATCAAAGTTTTCGCAAAATTAAAAAGTCATAAAAAAAAATAAAATATTTGCGCTTCCTTTATGCTTTTACTATTGCTATCTCTTTCTTTGCATGCCACTTACCCGTTGTTGCATTGCCATTGTCATCCTTTGTCTGTGCTTTATCTATTGTTGTATTATCTGTATGTGTTGCACCTTCCAATAGTTTCTTGAACTTTTTGGGAGTTCCATTGAGCTTCTTGCGAAAACCAAAGGACATGGCGGTACCTTTGGTCTGCAACGTTTGCTGTTGCGATTGTTGTTGTTGCTGTTGCAACTGCTGCTCGCTGGACAACAGCAGCTGCTGCTGTTGCTGTTGCTGGCTATAATTGCCATTGTTGCGTCGGCTTGCTTTGCCTTGTTTCTTGCTCTCCGCTTGGCCCTATTTTGGAGATTTTGGAGAAAGAGAAAAAAAATTAGGATGTAAATATGGCAAGGATCAGCGCTGATGTAGGTTAAGCAAACGATTAGGCAACACAATGTGGCACACAGTCTGTGCCTTTGCTACAAAACAAAACAATGTAAGACAAATACAAATACGAATGTGTGTTGCAAAGGGGGCGGGGTAGGAGGCAGGTCAAGTGGGCGGTTGGTGTCTGTGTGCAAAGGATAATGCAAATTCTAACTACTTGCTATGCATGTGGCATGACTCATGCCACATATGTATATACAAAGAGAAAGACAGAGAGAGAGAGCAAATGTATCTCATAGATGCAAATGCAGGCTGCAACTGCTGCTGCAGTAAAAAAAAAAAAAACAAGTAAGATTTGTGCTGTACCATAATAACTGCCTCGACTTCTGCGTCAACTGCTGCGTCCTCGTCTTCCTCTTCGTCTTGGTCCTGCTCCTGCTCCTGTAACAATTTCAATTGCTGTTGCAATTCACGTTCCCTTTCCTGTTCCTCTTCCGTTTCTGTTTCCGTTTCAGTTTCCGTTTCCGTTTCTGTTTCTACAACTTGTTGTTGCAGCTGTAATTCAAGAACTTCTACTTCAGCTTCTTGTTGCACATCGATTTGATAATTTGTTTTTACTGCAAATTGTTGCAGCTCTGTTAACGTTGTTGCCGCCTCTATGTGTGTCTCCTCGTTTGTGGCTAATTTAACGACATTGACGAGGTTGTCGCATTCATCCATGTTGCACGTCAACTACACTGAAACTCGCAATGCCGGCGAGTCTCCGTTTTTCTTTCTCTCTCTCTCTCTCTATCTTTTATTTCTTTTACGTTCGCGTCGTTTTTTATCTGCGCCGTTATTTCAATGCGTTGCAAGTTGTATGAAAATTCCTTTAAGATTTTCCTAATGTTGAGAAAATGTTGTTGTTGCAGCAACTTAATGTTCATTTCATGCATGCCGCATGCATACAAATTACGCCATTTATAATTGCACTTGAGGCAGCATACATGAGCCGCCAGTTCGTCACAGTGCAAAAGCGCACAGCTCACAGATACAGAGCTAACTTACAGTTATAGCTATAAATCTGCATCACACACACACATACACGCAGGGAAAATTACAGTTAGAGCGACACTTGAAGGTCCTTGAAAATGTTTTTTTCACTGACGCAATGTGCCCCTTTAACCTGCTGCCGCCTTGAACTATGCAATGCGTTTCATTTGATTTTTTTTAGCTTCACAATTATCTCTGTATTTTTTATTCTTCAAAATTTTTCACATCATTTTTTTGCTGTTTTTATTTTTCTGTAAATTTTTTTTCACTTGTGAAATTGCAGCAGATGAAAAATATTGAATGTTTTATGCTGCTGGAAAATTTCTGTCTGGTCAATTTCCTCGATTTTCATTATATGCCTCGTTCAATGGACCGAAACGCTTTTCGTACATGCGCACAACGCATGGCGCACGGCGCATAGAGGGAAAATTACAAGTGTCCAGGGGTTGTTGACAGTGGCGCCATCTGGCGCCTATATAAGTTGCTATTGTTGTTGTTGTTGTTTGAAGAGGGTTGAATTTGGATTATGATAGTTTGTGTACCGTAGTTTATTAACAGGTGTACGTTGTTATCGATAAACGATTAACACGTCTAGATTATCGATAAATGTGTAGAAATGCATTGGAGAAATATTTGAAAAGTTTTGCGGGATATTAAAAATTGCTACTCAGATAAGACTAAGGGCATTGCGGGACTTTTGAGTCTGTGCAAATGTGCAGCTGCTTCCGCGAGGGCAGTTCAACAAGTTTGGCTAAGTTTAAGAAGCTTGCAAAATGTTTGATTAGACTAAAGACATGCGATAAGCTTTTACAAAAGTATTGAAGAACTGTTAAGCATAAGCGAAAAGTATAGCTGCCTAATGCGAGGGCAGTTTAACAAGTTTTGTAAAGTTTTAAGAGCATTTGAGCAGGCTAAGTATAACTGGAAGATATTATGAAGACTTCAAATAACTATAGAGTAAAACAAAATGTTTTAGTGCATATTGCGAGGGCAGTTTGAGAAGTTTTGAAATATTTTAAGAACATTTGAGCAGACTAAGTAAACTTGGTTGGACATGCTAAGGTATCAAATAATTGTAGAGTATGAATAAATTTTTAGTATTTACTGCGAGGGCAGTTTGTTAAGTTTAGCAACTTTTGAATTGGATTTCAACAATTTAAAGATATCTTAAAAGCTTTGCAACGCATTTAAAAAGAGTTGCCAAGTATCAGTAAAAATTTAAGTGCCTATAACGAGGGTAGTCTTATGAGTTTGGAAAAGTGAAAAATTTTGAAAAGTATTTATTCGGGCTTAAGGCAACTAATAAGCAAATATTTAGTTGTGAGATAACTATTGACTAACACGAAGTGCTGGCGAGGGCAGTTTGATGAGTTTGGGATTAGTCTGTGTAGAATTTAAGAATACCTTGAAGAAAATGTTAAAGTTTTAGTAAACTATTGATTATTGGAAGAGTTAAAGTGGCTACAACGAGGGCAGTTCAATGAGTTTGGTTTTGTTTTTAGCTGCGATAAAGTTAACAGATAAGCAAATATTTAGTTATAAGAAGACTTTTGAGCATTAGGTAAGTTTTGCTATAGGCAATATTAGAATTTACATACTAAGGATATGCAAAAGGATAACTAAACTCTATGACAGAGTTTTGCTATTGGTAAAGTTATAGAGATATTTGTAAGTTAAAGATATTGAAATATCTATTAACTTTAGTTGATGTGCATGTGGGGAGGGGAAGGGGGAGGGGGCTTAAGTTTTAAACGAACGAAATTTGTCAACTGTTAAGGAAAAGGACAAATATTTTTTTGTTGGCCTATGAAAAATGGCTTGAAGCACTTACCTTGGTTAAGTCCCGTTGCTGCTTTTGCTGTTGCTGTTGCTGCTGCTTTGGGTTGCTGTCGGTATCGTTAACATGCAACTTGCTGTACTGGCATGTCGCTGCGTTGCTGTCGTCGTTATGCTTGAACACGGGGGTTATGCTTTTTACTTGATACTCCTCGAGTGTCTGCATCAGCATCAGCTCCTGCAGCAAAAATTCCTGGCAAGTGGCATAGTTGCTGCTATAGTTGTTATTGTTGTTGTAATAGTTGTAGTTGTTGTTGTTATTGTTGCTGTAAGCTGTCAGCGCGTTGCCAATAACATGCTCGGCATTCACATGGGCATCCAAATGATTATAGACAGACTCAATGTGCAGCAGTGCCACAGTCTCTGCCTCTTGGTTTGCCACAGTCTCTATCACTGTCTTCAGCTTCAGTTCCTCTTCCTCCTCCTCCTCCTCCTCCTCGTCCTCTGTGTCTGTCTCTGTTTCTGTTTCAGTCGCTATCTCTGCCGCTGGCACTTCCTCTGCCTCTGCCTCTGCCTCTTCCTCTGCCTTGTGCTGCTGCTGTTGCCACGCTACTGTTTGCAGCTCATGCTGCGCCTTGCTGCGGCTTATGTGGTAATAAAATGGCGGCTCATCTGACGACGCTGTTGACGCTCTTGCGGCTCTTGTGGCTATATATTCATTACTCGCTGTCAACTGTTGCCATATTTTGTGGGCCTGGGCCAAATCTTGCTGCGACAAGGCAATTGTCAGCACAGATTGATGATGTGCGGCGGCACGGCTGAGGCAGAGGTTGTTCACGCTGCTGCTGTTGCTGTTGGGGCATGTTGACTGTCGCGATACACACTTGCCCATCGAAACGCTGGCAACGGCACGCCAAGCTTATACAGCTGCTGCTGCTGCTACTGCTGCTGCTGCTGCTGTTTGTGTTACAGTTGCAGCATGCAGTAATGGCAGTGGCAGCAACTTCTCTAGTTGTTGATGTGATGTCAATGATGCTTGTTGCAACACACTCACGTAGCATGTAGCACTTGACAGCTAATGTCTAATGTGGTGACTTCTCTGCTGCTCCTGCTGCTTGCTACTTGCAACTTTGCCTGTCGAAATTAGTTGTAAACGCATGAATGAATAGCTTATCATATTAGTTGCTGCGACAGCCAATGCCACCGCATATTGATATGCTGGGAACGTAATGCTCTAACGCACTGCGACGCAATTTGCGGTTTTTATACTCGGTGCCCTTTGGGAACCAAGAGTATATTGGGTTAGTGACAAGAGCAAATGTATGTAACACCCATAAGGAGGCGTGGCCGACCCCATAAAGTATATATATTCTGACTCAGGATCAACAGCCGAGTCGATTGGAGCATGTCCGTCTGTCCGTCTGTCCGTCTGTCCGTCTGTCCGTCTGTCCGTCTGACCGTCTGTCCGTCTGTCCGTCTGTACGTCCGTATGAACACACAGATCTCGGAGACTATAAGAGCTAGAGACTTCATTTTTTTTGCATAGTGTTTGTAGTGTTTGCAGGCAGATCAAGTTTATTTTGGATTTTTGCCACGCCCCCCTCCGCCTCAACAAATCGATGAAAACCAATTTGAACACACCACAGCACCCACACCCAGTCAAGCTACATAACTGAATTTTGGTACAAAGTTAGAATATGTTTATCTGGACGTTGTGTGCAAATTTGGTATAGATCGGATAATAAACATGGAAGTTATACACATTTCAAATTTCAAAAGTTGAGAGGCGTACGCTTGCTTGCTGTTCTCACCCCATACGACGGCAACATTTTTTCAGTGTTTCTCACACTTGTGAAGAGCGTGGCTCAGTGGTTAGAGGGTGGAACTCGCGTGCATGAGGTCCGCGGTTCGATTCCGGAGACGATTTTTTTTTTTTTAAATTTTTTTTTTATATTAACTTAAAATAGGCGAGTGCGCAGCACGAGCAAAATAAATATATAATATAACTTTGGGCACCGAGTATTATATAGTCGAGCACACTCGACTATAACTTTCTTACTTGTTTTTCTTCTTTTTCTGCCAGCAATAGTTACACTGTCAAAAATTTATATTCAACTTTATCTGTGTATTTTTAATATTTAGTTGCTGAATTCCGATTATTATGTTGAACTATATACATCAACATATATATCATTTGCTACACTGCGAGAAATTGTATTTTATATTACACTGAGAAAATTTGTGCTGTGCTTTTCAGCTGAATTTAGTAACAATAAATTGTTTGATTTATAGCAGTATTTAAGAATTAATTAGCTACACTGCAAGAAATTGTATTTTAAGTTGCATACACTGAGCGAAATTATGCGCAAGTTGTTTTTGTTTTTTAAGTTTTACAATTACTAATAAAATATAAAATATTGCTATATTTTCAAGCATTAAATCATAATACACTGAGCGAAAATCAGTTAATTATTGTTTTTTTTTTTCTATTATTTAAAAAAAATTATAAATTTGTTATAATCTATTCATATTACCGCAGTATAAGCTGTGAGAATAACATACATTTTTTATTTAGTATTTTTATTATTACTTATTAGAAATCCTCCAAAAAAATTGTTTCAAATTTATAAAAAAAAAAATGTTTTCCAATAAAAATAAATAAATAAATAAAAAATAAAAAATGTCTCAAAATCTGCAATATTTCTTAGATTTTACTAAATTGCTATAAAAAAATTGCTCAATTTCAAAATATTCTCATAGGTTTTTTTTTTCAAATTTAATTTTTGTAATTTTTTTTTAGATCTTGCTAAATTACTAACCAAAAAATTTTTGCTAAATTTCTAAATATTTTCCTATATATATATTTTTTTTAAATTTTACTGAGAATTCACAAACAATTTTTTTTATATTTTCTTAAAGTGATAAAAATAAAATTTCGCTAAATTTCTAAATAATTTCATATTTTTTTTTTTCTTCAAATATTTACTAAGAATTTTTTGTATTTTTTTTTAGATCTTGCTAAATTACTAACAAAAATTTTTGCTAAATTTCTAAATATTATTCTATAATTTTTTTTATTTTTTCTCTTTTTTAATTTTCCTAAGAAATTTTTGTTATTTTCTTTAAAAGCTAAAAAAAAAATCCCGCAAAATTTCTAAATATTTTGTTAATTTTTTTTTTCTTCAAATATTTGCTAAGAAATTTTTGTAACTTTCAAGCATCTCATTAAATTACTCACAAAAAATATTGCTAAATTATTAAATATTTGCATATATATTCTTCAGATATTTTACTAAGAAATTTTTTTTGTATTTTCTTAAATTTCTAAACAAAAAAAATGTTCATAAATTTTTAAATATTTTTATATATGTATATATATGTATATTTTTTTTCTTAATTTTACTGAGAATTTACTAAGAAATTTTTTTATATTTTCTTAAATTACTAACAATAAATTTTCGCTAAATTTCTAAATAATTTCATAAGTTTCTTCGTTTTTTTTTTTTGCAAATATTTACACAGAAATTTTTGGTTATTTATCCAGCATAAAATAAAAAAAGAAGAAGAACTTTTCATATCTAGAAGTTTTCACTGTTATCTAACTTAAAAAAAAGTTCTTATCTATCTTAGCTCGAGCTATTTATCAGCTTAATCAATTCTCTAGTTAAACTCGACAACAACAACAGCAACAACAACATAAAAAATATTTGTAGCCAAGCAATTTTTTTTTTATTTTTTATTTTTATAAGTGGAACTGCCGCTGCTCCGCTGACAGTACTTACCCCTCGTTAGCCCTTTGTCAATGCATTATGCGAGGCAAACACGTTTTTTATTAAATTTTATTAGAGTGGTGCATGCAACACACACACACACAGACAGACGCAGCAGACAGACGCAGCAGACACAGAGACAGACACAGGCATGGCCATGGACACGGATACGGACAGAAAACGAAGCTGCAAGAGCATTGCAAAAGCTAGTGAAAAAGCGAGCAGTGAGAAAAGCAATAAGAGAGAGAGAGAGAGAGAGAGAGAGAGATAAAGAGGAGAGAGGTAGAGGAAGAGAGTGAGAGAGTGCCGAGAGATAGTGATAGAGAAGTGAAAGCAAGGGAAAGCGGCAGTGCTGAATAAAAAGAATGAGAGATAGTGAAAGGGATGGAGACACAGAGAGACTGATAGTGATAGAGGGGAATGGGGAAGCCGGTAAAGTGTAAGTAGATTCCTTTTGGGAGAATGCAGCCTGATGCTTGGCAAACGAGCTTTATGGCGCCTCTGCCGCATAACAAAAACAACAACAAGAAGAGAAAAAAATGAAGCAGACTTTAGGGCTGTGACGCAAGGGAAAGAAACGTTGGTCGATTGTGGCCAGTAGGGAGTCATAGCTCTGCTTTTGCTGGCAACGTTTTGTTGCACTGTTCACTGTTCGCTGTTGCACTGTTTATGCCTGCTTATGTCGTTTTGGCTTACTCACATTTGCCACGCAGCTTTGTGCTGCATAAATTTGCACTGGCACGCCTCTAAAAAAAACCTAAACTAAACTCGACAAACCGCCCACGCAGCCTTTGCACTAACCACGCCTACTTTGAGACTGCTACGTGCGACTTTTGTATTAAGTGCAGGGGAAAGGGCTGCTGCAACCCATGCAACATAATGAGGCAATTCAGTTGTTTGTTTAGCAGTTGCTGTTGCACGGTTGCAAAGTGTTTGCCGGTTGGATTTTTTTTTTGAAGATAACTTTAAAAATCCTTGACGAGTGTCGCTGCGATTGGTCGCATATGTAAATTGAACATGTTGTAATTATGCGCATAAATAAAGCATAAAGCGAGCATACAAAACCTGCCACATGCCACATGCCACTGCTACTGGCACACACACACAGAGAGAGAGAGGCAACACTCAGGCGCTGGCTTAATCGATGCTGGATTGCGACAGATAAAGCATTGAGGATATATTGAGTATTACGTGCAAGTAGTATATATGTTGCATGTGGCATGTGGCACGTTCATATATATACATATATGTATATATAGCATGATGTGCCTCATGCATAAGCTTAACGGGCATAACAATGCCCATTACCATTACGACTATTCTGTTAGCCAAATATTGCCCCACCCCAAAAGTATTGAATGTGGCATGCTGCAACATGCTGTGTGGCGGCTGGCAGGCAGCATGAAAAGAATTTCGATTCATGCATTTGAATTGTGGCCTAAATGAATGCAACGTGTAGACATAAATGAAGTTTTTTTCTGGCCAATTGCAATAAATGTCAGAGCATGCAACGACAAAAGGTGGCAAAGGTGACAGAGGTGGCAAGGTATGAACCTGCCTGTCTCTCTGTCTGTCTGTCTGTCTGTGTGGAGTTAAAAGTTTTGCCATGATTAAAACACGCGGCCAGACACTTGCCTGACACTTTTAATACAAGGCATCAAAAATAAATACAAAAGTTTGTTTTTTTTTTGTGGCATGCAACGCCGCGTTGCAATGCGATGCGATGCGATGAAAGATGAAAGCAAAGTTTTTGCATTTGCTATGCAAATTGACAAAGAATGAAGAAGAAGCAACAGCAGCAGCAGCAGTAGCAATAGAAGCGCAGGCAGTGAGGGAAAGAGAGAAAGAGACAGAGAATGAGTGAGCGAGCGAGCGAGACAGAGCACGTGTTAAGCGCAGTCGACGTTGCAGAGCCACGAAAAACTTTTCACTTCATTTTTTTTTTTTTGTATTTTTTGGTAAATACTTATTGCAGCTGAAATGCGCTTAAAGGTGGCAAGAACAACAATAACAATAACAACAATAACAACAACAACAATAACAATAATCATAATAAGCAGCAAATGCGCAACTGTGCAACATAAAGTTGCAACATGACTACAAAAATACCCGGCAGCAGCTTTGCAATTGACGCTGCCTTAACAGCAAGCTGTCTCTTTCAAGCATAAGCAAAGGCAGCCTCAAAAGCATAATGTAAGCTGACAAATGAAACATAGATGGCGCCACTTGTGTTGCTTTTTGCAATGTTTTATCATTTTTCAAAGGCTTATAACTGGCGCATTTATATAGCGATGGCGCTGAAATTTAACATAATGTGAGCTAGAATATTAAGCTTTATATATGTCAAATTTGAAAACATTTGTAATTATAGTCAAAGAGTTATAGTGCTAGAAAGCAGATGACTTTGAGTTGGAAGTTCTGAATTTTGCTATAGTTGCAGCCTAGAAATAATTGAAATTTATATAGACTTAGCATAACCTAGCAGCAGGCAATAATTAACGGGCATAATAACATTAACAGCAACAAAACCACAAACCAAAAAAAAAAGAAAGAGCAAGCGACGAGAGAGAAAGAGAGAGAAAGCAACTTATTTTTTTGGGGGGGGGGGGAGGGGGATGCAGAAACGCAAACGTTGCGTGGTTAAAAGCAATTGCATTTTGGTAATTGAACAAGTCAACGCTTAATTATTGTACTACAACTGGCAAAAGCAGCCATAACTGTCTGCTGGTAAGTCAAACGACGCAGCGCAGTCGGGGGATGAAGGTAGGATGAGTAGGGGAAAGGGGTAGGGGTTGTGTATATTGTCGAACAGAAAATTCAGTGTTTTATTCATGAGAGTCGAAAAAAAACAACAACAATAACAACAATAACAACAACAAGCTTGCAGCCTGAACAGCGAAATGTGCAAAAATGAGCAATTGCTATTTGTAAACGTTGCTGCGCTGCTGCTGCGCTGCTGCTGCTGTTGCTGCTGCTGCTGCTGCTGCTGCTGCTTCTCATTGTTGTTGCTCTTGCTGTGGTTTTTTTTTTTGCTGTTGTTGCTGCGCATGTTTTGCGGTCATCGCTGCTGTCATTATACCCAATACGCAGTTGGCCAAAAAAAAGGGTTTAACTACTTTTTATGGCCAACTTACAAGCTGCAAAAGGTGCAAAACGAGCAAAACGTGCAAAGGTGCAAAGTTGCTGAGGTTAAAGGTAAAGTGTCAGAGAAATGTGTAAATGTGCAAAGTTCATTATAGTAAAAGAAGACTAAGCAAAACACACAGAAATGACAAGCAGTTAGAGAGCATAAAGTTAACGATGACTGAATGAATGAAGTCTCAGCGTGTCCAAAGTTCAGCAATTGCAGAGTGCAGAAAAATTTTTAGAAAAAAATACGAATATGGCATAAAAAAAAAATATTGGAAAAATTTTTTTAATATAACTGAAAAAAATAAATTGAAAAAAATTTTAAAAGAATTTCTACGAAATTTTGGGCAGCAGGTGTTGCGGAAGCTCTAAAGTATGCTACATATATATATATATATTTATATATATATATATTACACATATATATTCTTGATCAGCATCCAGAGCTTAGTGCAAATTCACAGATGTCTGTCTGTCTATTTGTCTGTCTATTTTCCTGTTTGTATATCTGTATGTCCGTCTGTCGGTCTTTTCATTTACAAAATTTGACTGTCTGTCTGCTCTTCCATCAGTATATCTATCTGTCTGTCTGTCTTTCTATCCATCTGTTGGTTTGTGCGCCTGTTTGTCTATCCGTGGTCTGACTGTTCGTCGGTCCGTCTATCTTTCCGTCTGTCTTTCTGTCTGTCTGCCTATCCATCTATTGGTTATACCTCCTGCCCGTCTGTCCGTTGTCTGTCTGTTCGTCTGTCTGCCTGTCTGCTTGTCTGCCCGTCTGCCTTTCTGCTTGGCTTTCTGTCTGCCTAGCCGTCGGTTTTTGCTTATATCTGACTGTCTATCAGTTTGTCTGCCCGCCTGTCTGTTGCTCTGTCCGTCTGTCTGTATATTCACCCGTCTCTCTGTCTGTCTATCAGTCTGCGCTACCGTCTATACGTCTGTTTGTCCGTCTTTCGTCTCTTTAGCTGTTAGTCTGTCCGTGTATCTTCCTGTCTCTTCGTTTTGTCTGTCTGTCTGCCAGTCCATCAATTCCTACTTCTATATATCTTCGGTCTGTCACTCTCTCTCACTCTCTGTCTATCTTCCGTATCTCTCTCTTTCACTCTCTATCTATCTATCTCTCTCTCTCTCTGTCTCTCTCTCTCTATCTCTCTCTCTCTATCTCTCTCTCCGTCTCTCTCTCTCTCTCTCTCTCTCTCTAACCATCCATCAGTCTGCCTGGTAGTCTAACTCTTCCTCTGTAGATCTGTTTGTCTGCCCGTCCGTCAGTTTATCCATCTATTGGTTTTGTCCACCCGTCTGTCTGTTCGTCTGTCTCATTGTCTCCCCATCTCTCTGTCTGTTCATCAGTTCATTTATTCATCCTTTTTTTTTCTATCTGTAGCTTCGTCTGTCCCTCTATCAGTATGTCTGGCTGCCCGTCTGTCTGTCTGTTTATCTTCCTGTCTGTCCCTTTTTTTTGTTTTGTAATATCAATAATTTATTTTTTTTTAAGATATACTTAATATATATAATATAAATATTATATTAAATACTTTATCAGTCAGTGTCAGTGTCTCAGCTTTATCATGCTCAACATTTGTGCTGCTTGGGCAACGGAAAAGTGAATAACATCGCATTAAAAACTTAATTCGCATTTAACATTTTACATTTAACATTTTACAGCATATCTTAAGGCATATTCGTCTTTTTGTTTGTCTTTTGCGTTGTTGTTGTTGTCGCTGCTGCTTTTGCTGTTGCTGCTGTTGTTGTTGCTCTTGTTGTTGTTGTTGTTGCTGCGCGCTTGATACGTTTTAATTGACGGCTCATTTTGCCTTGTGCATACTTCACACACACAGACAGAGAGAGAGAGAGACACTCACACACGCACCGACACACACACACACATACTCAGAGACACTCGATAGAGACACAGCATCTCTTGCTTTCTCTTTCACACACACACAGCCTTTATCTCTTGTTATCTCTCTTTCTCTCTCTCTCTCTTGCTTTCTCTTTCACACATACACACAGAGAGAGTGAGAGAGACTGCCAGCTGTTATCTTCAGACTGCATCTCACTTTGCCTGCCTGCCTGTCTATCGCACTGTCTGTCTCTCACTCTCACTCTCTCTCTTATACTCTCAGCCTTTATCTCTTATTATCTCTCTCTCTCTCTCCTTCTCTCACTCTTTCTCTCTCTGTTTTTTTTATTTTATTTACTCTTTTAATTACCTTAAAATTTATTGCTTTAAGAATTTCTCACACAACAACAAAATGCTGCTGATGAAAGAGGAGAAGCAGCCGCAGCAGAGGCAGAGGTAGCAGCAGCAGTAGGGACAGAGGTAGCAGCAGGAGCAGAGGCAGAGGCAGAGGTAGCAGTAGAAGCAGAGGCAGAGGTAGCTGCAGAGGCAGAGGTAGAGGTAGAAGCAGCAGAGCTAGCAGCAGCAGCAGGGGCAGCGGCAGAATTGTGTTTTATTTTATATTTTTTTTTCACACACTTTAAGTTGTGCAAACAGTTAAAAACTGATCTGTTTCCGTTATTTCAGAACTTTGGCTATGAATGAAGCATAGAATGAAGCAGCAACAACAGCAGCAGCAACAACAGCAACAGCAACAACAGCAGCAACAACAGCAGCAACAGCAACAGCAACAAGAGAAAAATAGTCGGACACTTGATAGGTTTTTGTACAGCTTTTGGGAATATACTTGGCAGCCCTGCCGGCTACACTCCCCTCTCCCTCCCCTCTCCCCTCCCATAACCATACAGCAGCCCGTTCTAGTCGCTCGTCGCCTGCCGTCTGCTGCTCACCGCTCACCGCTTGCTGCCACTATTGGCTGAAGCTATAAATCAATTTTTCAAAAAATGACACTGGGAAATGGAAAAAGTAAGCTCAAAGCTGTGCGAATATTGAAAGCTGCCGAAGCGTCACTCTACCCCCCAACTCCCCCCCCCCCCCTGCTCCTGCCTCTGCTGTTGCAATGACAGCGCATATGTGTGTGTCTGTTGCGTTGTCAGTGGCATCTATAAAAAAAACAAAAAAAAAGTGTATATAAATTTTTACTTGAACATTTTTCTGTGTGTATCTCTCTGTGTGTGTGTGTGTGTGTGTGTCTCACAAATCTTTGCAGCTGGCGTTGAAAAGTTTTGTCGTCGCGTTTCTTTTTTTTTTTTTTCATCATAAATTTTCATATTTCGCTAGCTTCAATTTTTTGTATGCGTTTTTTGTTGTTGTTGTTGTTGCTGCTGCTGCTGCTGCTTCAAGTGAAGTTAGGGAAATGCGAAAATGAGCACGTTAAATAGCAGCTGAAGTGGCAAGCTGCATGCTGCATGCTGCATGCTGCAAGTTGGCAAGTCAAGGCTATCAGTATGTTTCTTGGCCTTTTGGCTAGCATGCTACGCGGCGTATGCGCAATGCAGCTGAAGTTCTGAAGAAACTTTTTGCAATGCAATGCAAGTGGCCGAAGAGCGCATTCAGATGAGATAAATGAATGCTGATGAGCATAAAGAGAGACAGAGAGAGAGTCAGAGTGAAAAAGAGAGAGAGAGATAGTAAGAGTAAAAGAGATAGATAGTTAGAAAGAGACACTGAGTGCATTCAAAAGGAATTTGAATATGGAAAAAAATTGAAGCGCTGTGAATGCAATTGATAGACGCAATGAATCATGGCTAAGACTCAACTATAGACTATAGACTAAATCGAATCTATCGAATATACAAAATGCAAAACACTCAATGAATATAAAATATAAAATTTTCTATTAATCTAAACAAAAGCAAAAAAAATAAGCAAAAAAAAAAATATATAAAAATATATAAAAAATAAAACAAAAAGTTTCAAATTTCTTTCGTTTCAATGAACGATTTTTTTTTTCATTTTCTACATTTTTGAGCTGAAACATAAAATTTTTTACTATAAATTCAAATTGATAAGCGTTGAAGATATTGAATGAACATGGCAAAAAAAAAAAAATAAATAAATAAATAAATAAAAATAAATAAAAAAAATTACTATAAATCACAAATACGAAAGAAAAGAAAAGAAAACGAATAAAAATCAAATAGAAAACAAAACAAATTTAATTTAATTTAATACTAAACAAAACAAAATATATAAAAAAAATAAAAGTTTCTCGTTGCCTTTCAAAGAAAATTTCAATTTAACAGCTTGAAAAAAAAAAAATATTGATAAGCTTTGAAAATAAGAAATGAAATTATACATGTACAAAATATATATTGCATATATATATATATATATATAATATAATAAAAACATACACACACACACACACATACAGTGTAGTATTAAATTAATACTAAACAAAATGAAAATCTCAAATTTCACGCTGAGAAAATGAAAATAAATAGCGCAAAGAAAAAGAAAAAGAAAGAAAAAAATAAAACACACACAAAATCTATATATAAATAAATTTTATATGCAGAAATTTAATTGAAAAAAGAAAATAATAAGAAAATAAAAAAATATATATTATACACAAGAATCATTGATAAATTTTTATTATAATATTATTATTATATATTTTTATCAAGAGTTTTTATAGCTGCCAAAAGGAAAGAAATGATGAGGTTGAAAATTTTACAGTTTGTATGATGAACTTTTTTGCTTATTGAGATATTCAACTGAAACTTACAGGTTTTGAGTTTAGTAATGTTAAATATATGTCAGTCAAATTTAATCAAAATCTGATTATTATATCATATAGCTGCCATAGTAATAATAGCTCAAAAATTGAGTTTTTATATGACAAACTTTCTTGCTAGTTGAGATATTCGACTAAAACTTATAGAATCAAAGTTTAGTGCCGATTAACACATGTCAGCAAAATTTAATCTGAATCGTACAACTATATCATATAGCTGCCATAGAAATGATAGGTTGAAAATTGAGTTTTTGTATAAAAAACTTTTTTGTTTGCTAAGATATTTGGCTTAGACTTACAGAATTTGAGTTTAGCGATGATTTACACATTTCTACCAAATTTTATTAAAATCGGACTACTATATCTTATAGCTGCCATAGTAATGATAGCTCAAAAATTGAGTTTTTGTATGACAAACTTTTTTGCTAGTTGAGCAATTTAACTAAAACTTACAGAATTTGAGTTTAGTAATCATAGAATAATGCCAGTGAAATTTGATCAAAATCGTAGAACTATATCTTATAGCTGCCATAGGAATAATAGCTCAAAGATTGAGTTTTTGTATGACGAACTTTTTTATTTGTTGAGCTATGAGACTGAAACTCACAAGACTTGAGTTTATTGACGATATAGTTATGTGCAGCAAATTTGGTTCAAATTGATTGACTATAACATATAGCTGCCATAGAAACAATAGACTAAAAATTGAATTTTTATATATAAAAAAAAAACTTTTGATTATTAAGAAATTGAACTTAGAAATTATAGCTGTAGAGTTTAGTGATGAATCATACAAAATTGTTAGGTAAATTTGTGCTAAATCTAATGATTATATCATATAGCTGCCATAGAAATGAAAGCTTGATAATTGATATTTTTGTATGAAAAACTTTGTCATTAAGTCTGAGTATGAATTTTTTTTTTTTTTTTTTTTTTAGCTGCTTGTTTATCATTTGTCAGTTTTAGCTGCTTTTTGGCTTTAACAACAAATATTTCGAGTTGTTTTTAATAACTTAATTGATTTGCTGTTAGTTCTAGTAGAACTTGAAGTCTTTTTTTTGGGGGCAGCAACGGTAAATGTAAGAGACAGAGGTACAAATTGTCATTAAGCAGAAAACATATAGCTATCTCTTTCACATGCTTAACAGTCAAAAGTTCAAGTAGAAGAAGAAGCAGCAGACAAATGAAAATAAATCTAAAATTGCTGTTAAATAATTATTGTGAATAATTTTGCAATTGCAGCCAAGCTGACGGCATGAAATGCTAAAAATCACAAAATTTTATAAGAAAATAGTTAAAGCATAATAATAATAATAATAATAATAATAATAGCAGTAACTGTACGTGCAGTAATAATAATAATAATAATAATAAAGAAAACTACAAGTAAAAAAATATATATAAAATTATTTTCAAATTATTGAAACGAATTTTCTGTTCTTAACATTTTACATTTGAATTTGAATTTGAATTCGATGTTGAATTTGATGTTGAATTTCAATGTGAATTTGCATTTTCATGCTTTGCATATATAAAGAGCCCAATGGCAATATAATGTCTGTATGTCTAAGTATGTGGTATGTGTGTTTATAGTGTTTGTTTAGCTATGCATGTGTATGTGTGTGTGTGTGTGCTGTGTGTGTGCTGTGTGTGTGTGTGCTGTGTGTGTGTGTTTATGCTTTGCTTGCTAGTTGCCCAAAAACCTTTGTGTTATTACAATTACATTTACTTTAATTATTACTTGGACTTTGACTAAGCTAAAGGCTCTTGCTACACTTGCTCAATCTATCTCTCTCTCACTTGCACTCTCTCTCTTGCTCACTCATTCTCTCTCTTTCACTCTCTTGCTCTCTCTCCCTCTCCCTCTCTCTCTGTATGTTTATAACTTGGCTAGCGAAGCGTGCAAACTACACGCAATTGACAAGCTCGTAATCAAGCCGCATAATTGCAAAGTGTTGTTGTTGTTGCCATTTTATTATGTCGACGGCAACTTATGAAAAAAAAACTTAGACATAGCTGCTAACAAAATGGGTATGCACGACTATATAGACACAACTATATAACTAAACATTGCAAATAACAATATAAAGTTTGAGCTGCTGCTTTGGCAACTTTAGATTTCAGCATGTTGACATGTTTAAACATGCAAGTCTCTGTGAGTAGCAGCCGTAGAGCTCTGAAATTTGACATACAGCAAGCTGGCAGTGTCAAGCATTTTATAATTTAAGCTGCAGAAAAAGCTAAGCCATAGAAATTTAGCTTTTAAAATTATTAAAAAGTTGCAAAAAATTATTTCAAAAATTTTAATTTTAATTTTTTAAAATTAAGTTAATTTTTTTTTTTTTTTTTTTTTTTACAGCGCATTTCATAGTCGCGCAGTCTTAAATTTTTGTTAACAAGTTTTTTTGTTTTTTTTTTTTTGTCTTTTTTGTTATGCCGCCGTCCACCTTCGCACTGCATGAGCTTTTTGTGTTTTTTTTTTTGCCAATTTGCGTACTTTGAAAATTCTTTATATAAACAGCAGCAGCAGCAGCAGCAGCAGTGGCAAAAAAAACTGAAGTCATAGCTGAAGTTAGAGCTAAAGACATGTTCATACATGTTTGTGCACATAATAATTACGCAATTGACAGTCTCTGTCAACAGTGTATTAACTTCCTCTCTCTCTCTCTCTCTCTCTCCGCTCTGTCTAACAGTTGACTGTCACTGCTCGTTAAGCGCATTTTAAGCTGCTTCCAAAACATAATTTGCCATAATCAACTCAACCCGCCAAATGCTCTACAGCAACCCTTAAACCACGCCCCCTTCCCCCTCCCCTTCCCTCTACTCTTTTCTTTCTCTTGCTCTTCCATACACTACCATGACTACCATGGCTTATGTCAATTTTGCGGAAATCACAAATAAATCATCGCATTATAATTTTTTCTGCTACTATTATAAAATTTTTTTTTTTTTCATTTGTTTTTTTTTTTACAACATTTTCGCATTTTATGCATAAATCATCAATAATAAATCATCATTCATTATAATTATAATTACTATTAGCACAATTCCTTATTTTTTTTGGCTATCAACTAACAAACATTTTTAGAACTAAGCTTTTAAATATTTTGCAGCTAAATTTTTGGTAAAAAAAAAAAAATTTATTTTTTCGTATGAAATTTTATTTTTTTTTTTTATTTTCTGCGTTGTCATAACAAAAACGTATTAAAAATTTCAACATATGCGTGTGTGTGTGTGTGTGTGCACTTTTTATACAGACTGTTGTTGCTCTCATTTTTTGCTCTTATTGCTCTGTCACACGCGTCGTATGCTTAATATTGTCTTATATTTTTTTTACTGGCGCCTCGCTTCGTATTTCTTCTTTTTGAGACAATTAGAAAACGTTGCGTTGTTGTTGTTGTTGTTGTTGTTGTTGTTGTTGTTGGTATTGTTTGTAAGCTGGTTTTGGCCTAGTCTACGTTTTATGTCGCTTCTTTTGGCCTGCATGCAAATGTTGTTTAGAAAACTCATGCGGCAAACGGTATTTGCTATGCATAACTGTATGTTGCATGCATCAACTGAAGCGTGCAATGAATCGAATTTAACATTAAATACATATATATACATATATATACAGATATATATATATATATGTATATATATTGCTGATCTAGTTCTCTTTCACAATTGCGGCACATGCAAATAATAAAATTATAAATATTTTCATAAGCAAAAATTTACCTTTGTCTTATTTTTACTTTCTTATCTTATCAGCTTATTGTTTGTATTTCATTTGTTGTTGTTGCTGTTGTCGCATAATTAAATAACAATTTTTGAAAGTGGAAATTGTCGAGCGTTTGCGTCACTTTTATCGCTAATAAATGAATTGTACAGCAAATTTCCACTTACAAAACTTGACAATTTTCACTTCACATTTGCATTTACATTTACTTTTACTTCCACTCTCACATTCTATCTCTTTCACATTTGCATATTTTATTTATAATTGTTGTGACCTTGATTATTGAGCAACAATAAGTTAACTTTTTGTAGTCACTTGATTCGCATATCGCGTCATATTTGTATTTAATATTAGATAAAAGCGTCAACAGCAGCGCAACTGGAGACAGCGACAAACGCGGTTTACGCACGTATCGAGCAGCATTAGAATCACACAGCGATCGTCAAAGCCAAGTTGTCAAAGCTTTTTTTTTCATTCAGTTCGTAAGCTTTTGAGCAGCAGGTGAGCGTAATCATTAAACAAAAAGAGCAAAAGTGCGAGCAAGTAAAACGCAAAAAAAGAGAGAATGTGCCGAGCGAACGCAAAATTGAGCATGTGAACAACAAACGCAAAGAAGAGATCGCTCAACAAAAACGCATAGAAAAGAGAGCGTCAACTGAACGCAATAAAGAGCATGCCAAATATGAAGGCATAGAAGAGAGCGATAACTAAACGTAATAGAGCGAGCAAAGCTTTGCTAAGCTGATAATGTGCCTTGCAATACTTTAGTGTTGTTGTTGTTGTTTTAGCAATCGCACAGTGACAATGAAAAGTTAGCGAACGACAAAAAAAAAAAAGGAAAAAAAAATAGCAAAGTAATGCAAAAAGGAAATTCACAACTCGCACATTCATCAATATGCATAACTGTTGCTAGCTATTAAAAAGCACTTTCTTCGACATAAGCTACAGCAGAAGCAGAAGCAGAAGCAGAAGCTGCATGAAACTCAATACGTTGCCAGTGTAGCTGCCAGAGGTGCTAAACCAAATGAAAACCCCAAAAGAGTCGCCAAAACTCATCTCATACCCGCACTTTAAAACGACATGAGTCAAACGAGGGAAGGCTGCAGGGATGTTGAGAGAAAGGTGAAGCGACTTAGGGCAGATTGCTTAGGAGATTGTTCGAGCATTGCAGAAAAGGAGAGAGAAAGAGAGATGGGAAGAAGAAAAAAACCCGCCAAATGGCGTTGGCTTCGTTTTGGCTTTAGCTTTTGCCTTGGCAGAGCGTCAAGTGCCATAAAAACCAACACTTGCAACCCAAAAACTAAAGTGCAGGGTCTCTACTCTACACTTTTTGCCATGTGGGGGAGGGGGGGGGGGCTGGCATCTCTATGTTACCATCTATGGTCGTTCGTTCCTATCTCTTTACCTCTCTCTCTCTCTCTCACACTCACGTAACAATTTTACTCTATCCGCATTTTGCTCGTGCGCTCATCTTTCAAAGGCGTCGTGTTGCGTAAGTGTTAGTATTTTGCTGTTATTGCTGCCAGTTACAAACACACACACACACACATGCACATACATGCACACGCATACGTAGTTACACTCATAGATGGAAGACATACGTAGAACTAGAAAGAAACACACAAAAGAAAACATTTACAAAACTTCCATTTCCGTTTTATATGGGCTCGCTGGGTAACAACAGTCATCGTCTCATTCTCTCTTCCCCCTTCCCCCTCCCCTTCCCGTAACCCTCTCTTTGTCGTTCTCTTACAACATCTTTACCTCTCTTTCTGTCTCTCTCTTCAGCATACCTTCATACTGACAGTGCCAGGTTGCCATCAACGGCTCGTGCCAATTCACCATCGACCCTACCCCTACCCCTCTCCCCACGCATCCAGCAACCATTTCATTTCATGTTCCCTCTCTCAGCACTTCACAGCATCAGCCATGCGGGGAAATTGAAAAAAGATAGTTGCACATAGTTAGATGTACCAAATGGCAAAGCTCTTGGCCATCATGCCTTTTGCACCCCTTCACCTACTGCGACTATTTTATGCAGACCTTGGCGGCGGCATTAAAAAAAAAAAGGGCAACAAACAAATGTAAGCAAAAGAAAAGAATAAGAGAAAGAAAAAAAAACAACAACAACAACAACGACGACGATGAGGACGGAAGTGCGCATTGTACAAGATTTGCAGGTAAATCAAATGATAAAATGAAGTTGTAGTCCTTTAGTGGCATCCGCGCGGCGACCCTAACAAAAAAAACAAACGAACGGCACGACAATCGCCAACAGGCGAAATGGTCAAAATGGTCAAACGCAAAGCAGCAGCAGCAGCAACAGCAACAGGAGACAACGTCGTTTTGGGACAGTCAAAAAACAAAAAAAAATACAAAGCTTTTCACCACCATCATTGCGCTCGTGCTCGCATTGTTTTCACTCAAAGCGCACGAGAGAGCGCGAGAGTGCAAGAGAGTGCGAACGCAACAGTATAACTCAACGACGCAAATGCTTTGAGTGCATTTGCATTTTGTTTGGTTTTCGGCTTTAGGCTTATGGCTCAGTTCTTATCATAATTGCAATGTGCGTTATGTGACGAAATTCAACAACGTTTGTTTTTTTTTTGTGTTCTTCTCCTTTTTTTTCTGTTTATTATAATTCTTTGTGTGCTGCTAGCTTAAATTTTTTGCGTACATATTTTTTAGCTGCAGCAGCAAGCGTAAAAATTTGTAGCATACTTTTAAGCGGTCGCCTAATTAACCCTTGTGCGCTTTAACGTTATGTTGTCTAATTAGCCCTTGGGGCTGATTTTGACCCCATGACTAATTGACTTTTATTTCTTTGCTGCTGCTTCTTCTTCTTTTCGACGGCGGTTTCTTATCAATTAATAGAATTTTAATTGGCGGCATAAGCGTGTTTTTGGCGGCATGAATAAATACGCATTTTTATTTATTCTATTTTATTCTTCTTGTTTTTTTTTTTTTTTTCTGTCAACCAAAATGAAATTTTTCCCATTCGCAATTATCACACACAAATTAGCGTTCGATCAAAATAGATGTCAAAAGTAAATTTATCAATTTTGCAGCATGAAAATATTTCACAGCTTTTTTTTTTGTATGTTTTTTTTTTTGTGCTGCATTTGTGTCTCAGCAAATTTAGCGCCAATTAACGCTTCGTTACAAATTATTATCATCAATAAGCGCAAATGCTTCAATGATGGAATTATTAATCAAAACTCAACTTTGACGTCATCAATTCTCACAACTTATCGGAAAAATTGTATACAAGGGTAAAAAAAAAACACGAAAAAAAGCGAAAAATTATATGAAATTTTTTTTTTTTTTTCGTAGTCTCTCTGGAATCTTATTGATATTATGAAATTCGAGTACTTTTCAGTCTTTATTTTTTTTATCAGTTAATAATCGCGTAATCTTTGCAGTGTCGCCGAATACCAAGAGACACGCCCAACACACAAAATTGGCAAAAGAAAATAAACTTGCGACACACCTGCAAAAAAAAAAAAAAAAAAAATCTATAAGCTTAAACAATTATTCTAACAATTAATTGTTAAAATCAAATGAAAAAAAATTAAATTTTGTGTGTTTGAAAAATTGGTATAACACTCAAAATAATACAACATTTATACAGCGGTAAAATGTTATTGTCGCTCGTCACACACACACACACATAGAGAGAGAGAGTGAGAATGAGAGCGAACTTCACACCTAAGCAAATCCATCAATTAGAGCTTTGAAATCAGCTAATTTACATTGTGTCAATTGCTACACAAATAACTCTATATAATTCATATCCAGTTCCAATTTCAATATCTATTACTTCCACCTTCCCCTCCTCACCGATAAATGGTTAATTAAACGTGACTTTGATGTTATTTATAACGTAACGAAATTATATTGCATTCAGTGCAACTGTTGTTACACCTGCAGCTGTCAACTGACTGAAACTGTGCCGAAAAAGAAAAACATACATATCCTCCGCTTTGTATTATTTGCATAAGATCTCTGCTCAAAAGGCAAACATAAGCAGCATGCGCGCCTGTGTGTGACAGAGATAGAGCGTAACATGTTGAGAGAGAGCGCGTGTGCACGTAGCGCAATGCAGAGCAAAAGCAAAAGAGCTGCTGATCAGCAATGAGGGTGGCTCTCAACAAAGTAACGGGCTGGCTCTCTCATTCATACTCACGTGCTCTCCACAATAGCTGCTGCTGCTGCTGCTGTTTCGAAATACTCTGTGTTTACACTTTAATACTGGGGTATATTGAACTCTCTCTCTCTTTCTTAATTTATTTATTAAAGATGAAAAATAATATGAAATAAAATAAATTATATATGTAAATAAATGTAAATTTCCTAAATATATTGAAAGTTGAATTCTCACATTTAGTACGCACAATATATATATAGTACGATTTGCAGGGTATTTTTATGTCAATACAAACATATGTACATACAATATTAAATACAATATGTTTCGCTCTCGCTCCGTTCCAAAACATGTCGTTGTTGTTATTGTTGTTGTTGGCATTGCCTTTGTCGTTGTCGTTGCTCTCTGTTTAAAAACGTGCTGCCGCAGGAACAGTAAATCATTACGCTCAGAAACGTGCAGCCGAAAACACAGCGCGTCGATCAACTACCCGACGAAGACGAAGAGCGCAAAGAAAAATATAAAAAAAAAACGAAAAACGTAAAATTGTCAAGTTCAAGTTTGTTAAACGACGCGCGCGTCGCTGCTATCAAAGTCCTAAAAAAGTATAAAAAATAATTAAAAACAAAATATTATTAATATCAAAAAAAAAACAGAAGAAGAAGATATACAGACACGACACGCAAGAAACATTGGCCCACTGATTCGTCTTCTCTCTCATTATCTATCTCTTTCTTACTCTCTGTATTTTGTATTTTGTGTGTGTCAATTTCGCCATAAACGTTCCCGTTCCCGGTGCCGACATCGCCGATCGCAGTCTTTTTTTTTTTTGTCATCTGTCTGTTGTTTTATCGACGCGTCTTTTTTTTTCGGTCGTTATTTTTGTTATTATTGTATATGCGACGCTACCGCCTCCTGCTTATCCATCAAATCCTATAAATTCATTTTCTTTTGCCGTCGCCGTTGCCATCGTCATCGCGTTTTTCGATTTTGTTTGTTATTATTATTTCAAGCGACGTTGTTTGCTCTTCAAAAATCTGCCGCACAATAATCAATGAAGTTGTGCCACACACTTACGCACACACACACATACGCGAACGCACGCACAGTGGAAAATTTTGAATTCTAAAAGTGAAGAAAAATAAGAAGAAGACGAAGAAGAAGAAGAAGAAAAGAAGGAACTGACTGTGAAAATAATTGCCTGGCAAAAGTCTTGCGAGTTTTCGAGTCTCGTTGAAACCGAAACAAAATCTTAAAAGTACGTGTCAATTATTATAATATTCATTTATGATTCTTCTCACTGTCTGGCTGCACGAGAATGTCTTGTTATTATTATTTTTATTGTTGTTGTTTTTGTTATTGTTTTTGTTGTGTCTGCTATTTTTGTGCCATTTTTAAAAATTTTTAAATAATTTGTTCAACTTTTTCTGGGGTTTCGAAATTTTTGCTATCACGACGCTGATCTTTTGCTGCTGTTGTCGCAGTTTTCTTTTTTTTTTTTGCGCTTTTTCTTGAAAACAATAGTGAAAAATTCTGAAAAACTCGTGCACTGATCCGTTCAAAAGGAAAAGCAATAAAATTAAAAGAAAGGCAGCAAAAAAAAATAAATAAAATAAATAAAATAAAAAGTGTCAAATAGTAGACAAAACAATTTATGTACTTGGTATTATCGTAAAAGTGGGCGAAAAAAATAGGAAAGCAAAAACACATGTGAGCATGTACGACTAGTAAATACACTGAAAATTTATTTTTTTTTCTATTCTATTTTTTTTTTTTATTTTATTTATTTTTGGTAGTTAATCCATGATAATAAATTGTGATAAAAAAAAACTTGACAAAAAACTTATGTGACAAGTTTTTGTATAAATACAAAGTCAAAAACATATTTAAACTAACAACAAATCAATCTCTTAAATGACATGAAATAAAACAGCGCAAAAACATCCGAGCAGAACATGAAGAAACAGCAACAAAAAAAAAAATAAAGAAAAAAAAAATGAAAACAAATCAAGATTCAAAATGCAGCAGCATGTGACTCAATACCATTGACTCTTCGAACTCTTCACATTTAACGACACACGCTCGCTCTCTCTCTCTCTCTGCTTGTCTCTCTCAAAAACTCTAATGACTCTTTAACTCAACTTCTTTGCTTTACTTCACCTCTGCCACTGCTTCGCGCAGCTCTCTCTCACTCACTCACTCACTCTACTGCTTCTATCGCTCCCTTTCAGGTTCGTGCTCTTGCTATGTTACTCTTTGAAACTGGTTCTACATAGTTTCAGGCCGGCTTATTGTGTCCATTCACCATTCATTTCTTCTTTCATTTCTTTTCTTTGAACCTTTTCTGTTTTTGTTGTTGTTGTTTTTTTTTTTTTTGCGCGTGTGTTTCTTACACTGTGACTATGAAACAAAGTAAACATAGTTTTGCGTTTTGTGTTCGCTTCTTCTCCCTCTTGCACATGCTATATGTACTGTATGCAAAACTACTGTTACAATAAGAGAACAAACTCCTTTGTACGCCGGCAGCGATGTCAGCGTCTGTCGGTTCTTTTGTTATCTGTTCAGTGTCGTTGTTGTCGTTAAGTTGAGCAGCGCTTAAAGCGCTTTCGCTGCACGTGAAATTCGCGGCTTGCATTTCTGCTGCTGCTGCTACTACTTCTGCTACTTCTTCTGCTTCTTCTTGTGTTTATTATTGTTTCATTCTGTTTTGCGCTTTTACGCCCCCCTCACGGGACATTCATTCTATCTCTTTTACTCGAACTCGCATTCGCACTCACAGTCAAAACTTGCACTTGGCACTCTATGCTCTTTACAACTGTGTGAGCAATGGCTCAATAATTTGGCTGCCTTTGACTCTTACTCACTTCCCACTCTCTCTCTTTGACTATGTCCGCCTGCCCGCTCTCTCTCTCTCTCTCTCTCTCTCACTCTTTGTAGTGTTATGGCCCTCATGCGATAAACGATACAACACAACAATGGTAACTAGAATTTGTTTATCTTGACTTGTGTGTAGTTTTTTGTTCTTTCCTGATATTTAACCAAAATGTATCATGACGCTTAAAAGTTGATGCTTGTTGTTGTTGTTATTATTATTATTGTTGGTTTTTTGCACTTTTGTTTACACAAGTTGTTGTGTGTTGTGTGTGTGTGGCGGGCGAACTTCTCATGCTTTTGTTTTTCTGACTAGTATTTATTGTTCCTGTGCACGGTTCACGGAATTTGCAACGCTTGCAATTTAAAGTATGCGCCGAGTATGTTAAAAAAAAACAAAAACAACAACAAATGAGATTGAGGTCTTCCCACACATAGAGTAGACTAAAGAGTGAGTATGTGTAGAAGAGAGAGAGAGAGAGAAAGACTAAGAACAGTTGACTTTGCTCTCGCTATGAGTTTGTGTAATGTAATACGATTATATAATAATACAAATATTTAAGAACTTTCTCGAATCTTATTTACACTGTAAAAAAAAAAAAATAAAACATAACAAATACAAATATTGAATTACCTTACATTATATTACCGTTAATTATACAGATCATTTAACTTGGCTTTTTATTTTATTTTATTTTATTTTATTTTTTTTGTAGCCTTTTGTTGATTTCTAAGCATCAGATTTCCATTTTTTTTTTATTTTTAAATGAATTTCAAATGTTTATTTATTTATTTCTTTTGTTTAATGAAAACAAAATAATAATAAAAAAAAAGCTGTTCAATTGTTTTTTTTTTTTTGTTCACTTTTCATTGTTGATAAAACTTGATATGATATCTGCAACTTCAGTTTATTGCCTTTCATGGTAATCAAAGTCTCTTGCAATCATTGTGAAAATTAGTCATAATTCGTTCGTTCATTGGACTTAGTTTTAGTCGTGCACATGCTATGTCTATCTCTCTCTTGCACACTCTCACTCTCACTCTTCCGCTTTGTAAGAAACCCCCAGAATCAGTATGCTGTTTATTTTATGCAATGTTCCAAGAATCGTCACTATATATATATATACTATATATATGTACTATATATATATATATACTATATATATATATTTGTATTATTCATATTTATATAAAAAATTTAATATTTGTATTTTTATTTTTATTTTTTTTTTTTGGCTCTGTCAGATCGCAACTGTGAAATTTCTCTTATCTTAATATTGTTTTTCGATATTATTTACAGTTAGTCAGAGCAGAAAGCGCAGAGCAATTGCTTTGTGTGTGTGCAAGTGAGATAGCATATAATATGGCGTCGATCGTTCGTCTGTTTCATTGTGTGTCTCTGTGTCAATGTCAGTTTTGTCGTGGTCGAGAAAAAAAAAAGTCCAATTAGAATTTTGTGTTTTCTCATTGTTGTTGTTGTTGTTGTTGTTGTCGTTATTGTAACAACATTTTGTTATTTATTTGCAGTTGCGGGTTGTCGAATCGCAATTGGTTTTTTTTTTCACTCTCTATACACACATAACTACACCTACACACACACACACACACACATACACTCTCATTTTTATTTCCAATTCCAATTCCGCTTCCAATTTCAATTTCATTTACATTTGTTTGTCTCTGTGTATGTGTGTGTGTGTGTGGAAAATTCAGTGAAGCGTTACTCAAATTTTATGTTCAAGTTTTTTTTTTTTTTTTTTATTATTTGATCATTTTGAGTAAAAAACAATAAATGCTTAAAGTAAAGTGCTTTGAACCTTTAACCAATATAATAACATAACCAGACCATAAATCCTTCATCAAGTTCGTTTTCACTGTGCAGTAAGTGGGAGTGCGAGCAAGAGAGAGGGAGTGGGAGTGGGAGTGGAAGTAAGAGAGACTCTATGTGTGTGTGTGTGGGGATTTTGACAGTTGTAGAAGTGCAAACTACTTTCAATTGCCAGCTGGCTAGGTCAACAACAACAACAGCAACAACAACAACAACAGCAACAACAACAACAACAATAACAATAACAATAACAACAAAAATTGAATTGAAATCGAAATTGCATAATTTATGAAACTGCTGAGCTTGCATTTGCGAGGGTTGCTTATAATGTTTAATTGAAGCATAACAATTTTTTGTTAATTCAACTTAACAAACTTATCAAACTGCTCTCGTAATTCTGGCAATTTCTATTGATATGAAAAGCTATCTGACGAGCCCACCAGCGTTTTTTATTTTTTTTTGTTGGCCAAAAATTGTTCAACTTGTTATTTCTAATCTCATTTATGGCCGCATAAGATTTAGGGCCTCATACTTAAGTGTAATTCCTATCAAATTATTTGAGCATTTTAATGCACATTATATATGAGAGACACTTCAATTTCGTATATACATATATACATATATATAGATGAATATATTGATGTACTATATGTATATGGCGCCGAAATTTATGTTTTAATTTTTTAAAGAGTTTATAAATATTTTTTCTAAACTGACATTTTTATGTTTTGTGAACACAGGAAATTGCTCGACAGTAGCAGTAACAACCCTCTGTATATCTATCTCACTCTCACTCTCTCTCTCTCTCTCTCTCTTTCTATGTTTGTCTCTTTTCAATTTTTAGTTGATTCAAGTTCAATGTCAGTTGCAGTTGCAGTTGCAGTTGCAGTTACAATTGCAGCTGCTTTTTCATTGTTAACTGTTGCAAAATTGTTTGTTATGTAAACCGGTTTGTATTTTGTTCTTGTATTGCAACTAAAAGCTGCAGCTGTTTAGTTTTTTTTTACTCTCTCTCTATACATATATATATCTCTCTCTCTATATATAATATATAGATATTTTATATAGTTTGCTTGTATAAACTGCCTAAATCTAGTGTTATTTTTTACTGTTTTATCTTTTTTTTTTTTTTTTTTGGACGATAACGAACACGTGATTTTGCAATAATTCAAAGATTTTTCCACTTTCATAAAGCACAACAACAAGAACAACATTGTGATAAGTCGATTAGGAAATATAACATAATAATCAGTTTAACAATTTTATAAATAGTTTTGGTTTCTTTTTCTCCCTCAATTTATTTTTTTTTTTATTATACATTTAAAAATTTTGTTGGCATATTTCATGACGTATTTGCTATAATCAATTTGTGGCAGAAAGACAATTGTCTTGATAATTTATGATTGGGCAACAGTATAAAAAATAAAAAAAAATAAAAAAAATAAAAAATACAATACATTACTGTCAATTGTTTAAATAATTTGTCAGCATATCAAATCGTTAAAATCGTTGATAAGTGCGCGATTTATATATGATATATACAGACTGCACTGCATTGACAGTTGAATGATGATGATAAGAATGTAGACAATACTATAATTCATATATAAACAATAATTTAAATCAAAATTATAACAAAAAAAATGAAAAAAATGTAAGTCCGATCCTCGAAACGATCGATCGTTTTATTTCGCTAGCGTCTGCTAATGAACCCATAAAATTGATCACCATGTTAATTTTTTATTTTTTTTTTTTAGTATTTGTTACTTTCGGCATTTTGTTTTTTTTTTTTATTATTTATTTTTTTCATTTATATTTATATCGTTATAACACCTTTTGCTTTATGGCTAAACTGTTGTCTGTTTTTTTATTTTTTTATTTTTCACCTCAAAATTTTAGCTGCCTTACGCTGTTAGCTTTTTGTTTTTGTTGTTTTTTGTAAGTGTTTAAATTATTTCTAATATCTTTGCTTATTTCATTGTAATTTTGCTACAATAAAACGTGTAAATTTATTTCGTTTTTTTTTGCTTGCTTGCTTGCCACATGCCACATGCAAAAAGTCACGCGATTGTTTTTGATCGGTCAGTTGAGTTTTTATTTTTATTTATAAATAAATCTTTCAATTTCAATTGTTTTTTTTTTGTATAGATTGATGAAGTGTTGAAGGTTTTGAAGGGGGAAAAGTTATAAATGGAATGTCATGATTTTATTTTTGATTGGTTTTAAAATAGATGAATTTGACGCCTGTAGATAATACTAGTATGTATAATTCAACAATTCTAATCTTAAAAATTTTTTTCTGGGTGCTAAATATATATATAAATATCTGATAATAATAATATGCAGATATTATTGACGGTGTTGCTGTTATTGCTATTACTTATATTTAATCATTGTCTAAATATATATTGGGATTCACTAGGAATTTCCTTTAACTATTGTCATTTCATTTGATAAACATTTTTATTTCTTATACAAATAATTTATTGAAACTCTTTAAGCTAAACGCGGCACACGAAATGTTTTATTTTTTTTTTTTTGCTTACTTAACTTTTCCGCTTTTCATTTGCAGTATTTACTCATCAATCTATCATATGTGCTAGCACATAGCACACTTAGTTAATAACTAATACATTTCACACATTGTCAAGGTTAACTAAGTAACAATAACTTAAGTTTAATCCAGGGACAAACTAAAAGACAAACAATTAAAAAAAAAAACTTAAAAAAACATGCTCATCAATTTTATCGCCTAGCAAAAGCGAATCAATTGTAAATATAGACAGTTAGATATATAACTATATATATACTTGTACTATAAGACATATGTATGTATGTTTGTATGTAGTCGCTCGCTAGTCACATTATTCTTATATAATCATGCAAGGGATCGTCAAAGTTGCAAGTAGTCCAAACAAAACTAAGCACGAGACTCATGTTGGATTCTCTATTCAAAATTCGCGACTCATCCATTAACACCCCCTAAAAAAAATAACATCACATCATTGATAATAGTCTTGCACACGATGTTGATGATATATAGCCGATGTATAGCCGAATGTGCTTCGTGTTTTTATTTTGTTCGAGGCAAAATATATTTTCCTAGTATTGGGCAACAATAGACATAAATCAGCGCCATCGCAACGGCAACAGGTTCACACGGCATTCGTTTGTCATTGAGCGCGCCTCGCCTGCTCGCTTGCACGTTTTGCTTATAGACTGACGCGCCTGGCAGTTGATTATCCTGGCGTATACGTTATCAATATACGTTATGTTGTTGTATTGACGCATCAGTTTACGGTCGTTCCACTGTCTGCCTGTCTGCCAGACTGTCTGACTGTCGTCTCGTCTCGTCGTCTGTCGCGAATTTCGTTTTTGATAATTCAATTTGTGCTCGACCAACCAACCGAAAAAAAAAGAAAGGAGAAAAAAAAGAAAAAAAAAAAATATAAAGGTGCCTACTAAATTATGTACAAGGACTAAGAAGCTAAGCACTAAGGACTTGCCAGCACGCACATCAAGTTCTTATTTTTTTTTTTTGCTACTTTCGACTGTCACATTTTTGTATTCATATTCACATTCATTCAGTTGTCTATCTGCATTTCAAGCGTTTGGTTTACACGTCACGTATTGCGCTTCAGTTTTTTTAATGAAACTATTTAAAAAATATAAAAATAAATAATAATTAGATATTTATATAGCTGCAATAAAAAATAAAAAAAAAAACTATATGCAACTGTGCTGTGTCTGTCTCTGTGCAAAAATGGATAAAATAATGCTGAAATTAATAACTGATGATCAGTAAGAATTTTGCCGCTAGCGACTTGAAGATTGCTTCAATTTTATTGTCATACATAAAAAAAAATCATTTCTCAACTTATTTTAAAATTATTTCTCATCTTCATCATCTTCATCTTCTTCATCATCATCATCATCATCATCATCATCATCATCATCATTATTAACATGTCTCACACCACTTGGCAAGTGAATTGATCAAGTGACAAAATACTCACAAACGAAAGTCGCGTGCTTCGACCTCCTCAATATATATAATTCCACAAGTTGTGCGTGTTGCGGTTGCTGTTGCCGCAGCTGCTGCTGCTGTTGCTGCTGTTGCTGTTGTTGCTGCCATTTGACTTTAATTAAGTCGCATCGCGCAATTTTATTGCTCAACTTATTTGTTGTGTCTGACTATATAGCTAACTATTTCTCTCTCTCTCTCTCTCTATGTGTGTGTGTTTGTGTGTTCCCCTTTTTTTTATAGCCGTCGTTCAAGTCAAAATTTTATGCTTTATTAATGAAATTGCGTTCTAAGTGTCTTTTCTACAAGTCTATGCATGTCTATACACGTCTATTCCTGACTCTACAAGTCTCTTTAAGTCTATGCATGTTTATACATGTCTATACATGTTTTTTCAGCACTCTTCATATCTCTCCAAGCCGCTAGTCCTATGCATCCTACTCTCCTACTTAACGCAACATCTAATTTTTCTCCCTATTTTCTTTCCCTTTGCAGTTGCCCCTTGATTAATCTACAGCTGGAAATTGAGACACCGAATGCCGAGATTCTTGGATCTATTGTACAACTGGCCACAACGCACAACCTACACACGCTACACACACAGCTATAGCTCAATGCAAGTGCGCTGGTGCAGGCGCCTACAGATTATCAAATAATTTGCATCTAAAAAGCTAAGATCCTTTAGCCTCCCTCTCCCTCGGCCAACACAAAAGGATCTATACAATAATTTTGAAATAGAAGAAATTCCAAATAAATTTTGTAAGCAGAGTAAAGAAAAAACGCCGTCAACATGAGCTTCAGTTCGGCAAGCGGACGTGACAACAATGTTCGCAAATTGTCATTTTTGGGCTTCAATACCAAAAAAAAGGTGAGTAATAAAAAACCAAATGAAAAAAAAAATGCAATTATATAATTTAATTAGTGTTTGACAATAAGCAGAAGACTGTAAAGCAACGACTAGACATTATAAAAAAAATGTGAAGACTATAAAGAAATCTGATAAGAAAAATAGAATATAGATAATTTCTAATAGGAATGAAAAGTTGTTTAAATTAAGCTAAAGAAACTATTGAATAACTTCAAGGAATTTTTGATAAAAAAATTTAAAAAGTTTTATAACTTAGTATATGACTAACTTACGAATTATTAAGACTAATATACCCCATAAGCAATATTTTTACAGGGTATATTATTATAAATTATAAAGAGCAAAAGAAAAAAAACAATTTGAATTTGACTAAAATTTGTAGTTACAACAGAAATAACTCTTGGTAAGGGTATCTTCGAGCTAATATACCCTATAGTTTGCTATATTACTTACAGGGTATATGAAAGAAAATTTTGATATATATGAAAAGAATTTTACATCCAGATAAATTAATAAATTACAATTATGAAGGGTATCTTCAAGCTAATCTACCCCATTTGCTATACTTTTTTTACAAAGAATATGCATGAAAATTTTAAAAATTTTTGAAAAGAATTTTGCATGCAGCTTAATTTTATAAATTCAACATAAATTACAATTATGCAGGGTATCTTTTAGCAAATATACCCCATTTGCTATATTTTTTACAAGGTATATGCATAAAAATTTCGAAATTAATGAAAAGAATTTTGCATTTAGTTCAATTTATAAATTACAATTTTGAAAGCTAAACTCAAGCTAATCAACCCCATTTGGTATATTTTTCACAGGGTATATGCATGAAAATTTTATAAATAAGCTGAAAAATTATAAAAAGAATTTTGTATTCAGCTAAATTTATAAATTCAACATAAATTAAAATTATGAAGGGTATCTTCTAGCAAATATACCCCATTTGCTATACTTTTTACAGGGTATATGCGTAAAAATTATAAAAAGAATTTTGCATTCCGTTCAATTTATAAATAACACTTATGCAGAGTATCTTCAAGCTAAACTACCCCATTTGCATCTAGTTTATGCCGGGTATATGTATAGTCAGTCATAGTCAGTATACTTAATTATTACTACAAAAGAATGCATATAAAATTCACAATGAATTTTCTAATTGTAATTACAAATACAAATCTGTCTGTCTGCCTGCATGTCTGTCTGCCTGTCTGTCTGTGAATAGTATTCGAAATGCACTCAAAATCAATTTGTCATAGTTTTGACACTGTATTTGTAATTGTATTTTATAATGTTGTCATCATTGAGTTTTAAGTTGCTTTCTAATGTGTTCTAGACACTCAGAGAGTGAGAGAGACAGAGAGAGAAAGAGAGAGATAGAGCATATGTAATACATTTATAAGTCTATCGCTTAACTATCGAATCTAACTATAGTTATATAGCATCAGATTATTTATAATTTTACAGTTGCATTGCAATATCTCTTTGTATAATATAAACATTTGCTTGGTAATTTTCCACAAAATTTATTTTGCAAAAAAAAAAAAAACATTTACAACTTTCGAGCACAAAAATAATTTTGTTATTTTTTGTTTTTTTTTTTTTATGCAGTTTTATTAATTTGTTTCGCTTTTTTGTTGTTGTTGTTGTTGTTTTTGCTACGCTCAAGTAATGTCAAGTAATTGTTATTGATTTTTGTTGTTGCTATTTAACGCAATTTCCGCACTTGTTGTTGCTGTTGTTGTTATTGGCCAGTCAGCAATGCCCAATGCTCATTTGCCCGGCAGGCAGCCAGTGACACAATTTATAAACCAGTTTCGCTTTTTTTTCGCTTTTATTTTTTATTTATTTTTATTCATTATTTATTTTTTTCGTTGATTTTGATTTCATTTACGATTTCAGTTTCAATTTCAGTTTCAGTTTCGTTTTCGTGTGCCAATAGCCTAGACTAGGAGTAGGAAGAGAAATAGTGTACAGTGGCAAAGGGGCAGCGCTGCGGGGCTGCTGCTGGTGGGGGGTGGGGAAGGCTTATAATAATCACGCATTCATTCATTCAAAGCGCGGCACACGCAGTTACAGTTATATTCGTTTGATAGTTGATTAGATAGATAAATAAATGTTAGACACAATAAAAATAACAACAACAAAAAAGTAAAGTACATTACGTATACGTAATGCGACACATGGCAGCAGCTTTAAGGTCACACAGCACAGACGACAACAAATAATAAAATTCGCATATCAAAATAAAAACGAGAGCAAAACAAAATACAGTAAGAAAAATAAAACAGAAAGAGAGAGAGAGAGAGAATGAGAGAGACAGAGAAAGAGATAGAGAAAGAGAGAGTGAAAAAAAAATGCAAACGCATTTTTAATTGTGCGAAACAGTTAAATGCGAAGCATACACAGGAAGCTAGTTAGACATACAAAGTGGGCGAAAGGACAGACAGACACAGAGAGAGTGAGAGAGAGAAGAATAGAAGAAAGAGAAAGGGAGTGTAAAGTAAAGGCAGACAGACAGACAGACAGACAGACAAACGAGCTGACAGTCGACATTCGACAGTCAGGAAATCAATATTCGTGGTCAAGGTTGCAACGGCAACGACAACAGCAAGTGCAACAATAGTAGCAGCAGCAGCAGCAACAACTGCAAAACAATAATAACAATAAAACTTGGCAACAATAAGCAACAATTGTTTGGCATTGGCATTGGCCTGTAAGTGCTCGTAATCAAATCGTTGACACCTGAGTGAAAGCACAACTATACCACGCACCGCATGCACCACCTTCTCCTGCCACTGCCACTGCCAGTGCTTTGCTCAAGTCGCATTTGCTGCCTGTTAGTTGCCCTTTAACTGTACTCAGTCTATTAAGTTAATTGCCAAGGCAAAGTCAAGAGTCAACGACGCGTCGCTCATACAAAATTGTGGCGTCGAGTAAGTAGACTATGATTTAGGCGTGCAACATTTCAATTATCCGTTAGTTTCTCCCGCGAGTGTTGTATTGAGTGTGTATATATATATCTCTTTGTCTTCATGTGTGTGTGAGTGTGTGTGAGTGTGTGTGTGTGTGTGTTTAGAGCACTCTGTCTAGCTGTTATCATTCGTAATTGTCGTGAACGGCCCAAGCACGCACATGCGCCTCCTAATGACTGACGGCGGCACTGTGGTGTGACATGCGTTGATATTTTAATGGAAATTAATTTAAAAAAAAATATAAAAATAACACAAGCAAGAAGTAAAGAGAGAGAGAGAAAGAGGCAGAGAGAGTGAGAGAGCTGAAAAAAAAATGCACTGACGCATGAAAATAGTTTGATGAATTGTCAAAAATATAAAAATAAAAATTTTAAAGAGCAAATTTCTTACGCTGCAAAAGCGCAAACTCAAAATAATGAGAAATGGAATAAAAAAATATATAAAAAATATATATAATATAAATAAAAAAATAAAAATAATTCTAAAAATATATAAAAATTATTTTTATAAAATGAAGAAGATTAAAAAAAAAACAACTAAAGAAATATTAAAAAAATAAATAATTTTTAAAATAATATAAAATATATAAATATAAATCAAATATAATAAAAATATAAAAATAATTCTTAAATTATATAAAAATTATTCTTACAAATATAAAAGATAAAGACTAAAAAATATAAGCAAAAAATAAAAAAAAAATATAAATATATATTTTAAAATAATATTAAATATATATTTTAAAATAATATTAAATATAAATATAAATAAAATATAATAAAAATATAAATATAATTTTTAAAATATATATAAAAATAATTTCTACAAATATAAAAGATAAAGGCTTAAAAATACAAATAAAAAAATTAAATATTAAATTTAAAATTAATAAAATTCTATAAATATTTTTTAAAATAATCAAAATTTAACCTCAAATTTTATAGTCTTTGCTTACAATTTTAAATTATATTTTAAAAATATTTTATATAATATTTTAGGCTGCAAAAGTGTTAATAGTTACTCCAAAGAATATATAGCATTAGTTTAGAGTAAAAAAATATATATACAAATTTTATAAATAAATAAATAAAATATTAAATCATCAAAATACAGCTACAACTTATGAAAATATAATAAATTAATCAACAATTTTTCGGCTTAATATTTTATATCATAATATTTAAAAATATTTGCAAAAATAATTTAAAAAGTCAAATCCTAAACCGCAAAAATATTAAAAGAATATATAAAATTATTAAACAACAAAAGAAAATTATATATAAATTATAAAATGTAGTAAAAACAAAAATAAATTAAAATCGCATTAAAATTTCGCCATTAACTTGTGAAAACTTAATAAATATTTATAAATCAATCAAAAATGTTGAAGTATGAAATTTTAAAGCATATTACATAAAGCGCAGATTACATAAGAAATTCATTTTGCACTGATTTATATAGTAGCATAAATTGATTGGAATAAATTGTTAAACTTAGAATGAAATATGATGAATAGAATTTCATTATATTGCTTGCCTTCAAATCTGTTCAAACGCAGAATTCATAATCAGCATAATTTGAAATGCAAATGCGGAAGCTTTTATATTTTACGTATAGTTTTTTGCTTCTGTTTTTTTTGGCAAAAGCTTTTGTTGGACAAACGCCAAACACAAGCGTACAAAACGCACGATAAATATAAAGAAATATACACAGACAACGACACACAAACACACATACAGACACACATAGAAGCAGAGAATACAATAAACTGAGAAAGGCAAAACATGTTGACCTTGACCGTGTGCAAGGCTCGCTTTCGCTCTTACTCGCGTATCTCTCCCTTTTCCATGCATACGCTGCCATGCTTGCGTTTTGCTCTCACTCTTGCGTTCGCTCTCGCTCTCGCACTCGCTTTCGCACTCTCTCTCTCTCTGTCTGTCATTTGCTTTCCTCATGAGAGCTTCTGGCCTTAGCGTAAAGTGCAGCTTTGAGCGAAGCTTTTTGTTTTGGTCGCACGTAAAGTGCATTTGTGATTTACGTCAGCAGTTGTAAAAGCCTCAACTAAGCAGCGACGACAACGTCGACGTCGACGTCGACAGAGGTTGAGCGACTGACTGACTGGAGAGCATTTGCTGCTGTATATGAAACAGCTGTGAGCGCTGCAGCGACATGAGCAGCGCAGTTGGTCGCTGTGAACTATGCTACAGTTATACGCGCGCGTTCATTCTACGCCTGCGCAGATAACATGTGTGCCGCAACTAGCAGCAGTATAAGCAGCAGCAGCAGCAGCAGCAGCCGTTTGAGGCAACAGCAAAAGCAACGACATTTGCTGGGAAACCTTCCCAGATGCCACAACAATTTTTGACTTAGGAACGCGTCGCGTTTGTCGCGTCGTTTCACACGTTCTGCATTACATTTTCTTTCAATTCCTTTTTTCATTTGTATTTTTTTTTTTTTTTGAATTTTTGTCAGTGTATTTGCTGGCAAACGTTGGTTACGCTGCGCTGCTACACTTTGCGTGTATCGCTATCTCTATCTGTGGCTGTGTGCTTATGTGTCTTGGTGGCACGCTTGTTGAGTGAACTGTTAAAAACTTGCAGCACTCGCAGTCAGTGTAAAGTGCAACAGGCCTGAAAAATTATTACAAGCTACACAGCACCAACAACAAGTTGTTAAAACTTTTAATAAAAATTGTGCAACAAAATATTTTTTATTGCTGAACTGAAAATAAACGTTGGAAATTGTCGAATTAATTTCAGGTAATAAAAAAATGGAGCAGCAGCAGCAGCTAAATGTTTGATCTATAAAATATATAATCGAACACTTACAAATACATTAAAAGAAACACACACACACACAGAGACAGACACAGGCAATCAGCGATACACAATCTCATACACAACTTTACACAACAACACCTGCAATAAATATATATATGTGTGTGTGTGTGTGTGTGTGTGAAGAGCCAAAAAAAACCTTGAGAAAAAAAAAAAAATAAAAGTAAAGTTGAAAATTTTGTTTTAAAACATGCATAAATCGAGCTACACATATACACAGCTAAAGCTACAGATACACACACACACACACACATACGGAGAGAAAGAGACAGAAGCAGAGGCAGTGAAAGTGACAGCAACAGAGGGACAGCAAATAGTGAAAGTTTTTGATAATATTTGCTAGATGAAAGTTAGCACAACAAGTGAGCAGAGCACAAAAAAGAGTTATAGGCAGACAGACAGAGACAGAGACGAGAGAGAGAGAGAGAGAGTGAGTGAGTGAGAAAGAAAGATCTACCTATCACACAGCAGACACACACACACATACAGTCAGTGAGACAGTTGAAAATTCACTTAAATGTTGCATACTTTTTGGGGCACAGCCACAACAACAACAACGAAAAATCTAATATAATAAAAAAAATGGCTGAAAACGGGCGCAAATAGCATTGAAAATGTGGCAAAGAGGCAAGAGTATGAGAAATAAAATGGAACAAGCTAAAGTAGAAGAAGAAGAAGATAAAGAAGGAGAAGAAGCTGAAGTATACGGGGCGCGGCCATGGCCAGCATCTTTTTGCGGTCATATAACTGTAACTCTGTGTATGTATGTGTGTATCTGTTTAACTGAGCGTATGTATGCGTCGGTGTATGTCTCTCTGTGTGTGTGTGTGTGTATATGTGAGCTATATGCAGACATAGCAAAGCATAATTCAACCAAGTGAAAACCAATCTTGAAATTTTTAGTATCATTTGCTTGTATCTTTGCATGCTTTGCATGCCATTCAATCTATGTGTATATGTGTGTGTGTGTCTCTGTGTGTGTGTAAAAGAGTAGACAATACATTGACCTTGAGGCATGCAACACTTTTTATAACGTTGCTGCTAATGCTGATGCTGAAAAGCATCAACGCAATGTCAGCACAATTATGTTATGTTTTAACGCCTTTTGCCTGAGCGTGACAGACAGAGAGAAAGAGAGAGTGAGTGTGAGAGAGATAGCATAATGTACAAAAAACACTTTAACACTTTAACCTTTTTTGCACGTGGCAGCTGTTTCTGCCTGCCTGACTGCCTCTGCCATCAGCATTGTGCCACAGCGCGTTGCCTTTGCCACTGAGCAACTGCCATTGAGGCACAGCGCCTCTGTCTCTTTATTCGTTCTGCTTGTTCGACGCCTTGTGTCTCTGTTCCTTCCGTGCGCGCTGTGCGAACATTTCCGCTGCGGAATTCCCATTAAATTAACACACACAACGACAAAAGTGAAATACACACACACACACATACACACAGGAAGCCAAGAAGACATAGGCGTGTGTAGTGTGGTATGTGAATGATAATGGAGTGAGGTGTGTGAGGAGTGTGAAGCAGAGGGGGGGCTGAGGTAGTTCTGCTTAATGGACAGACTGCTGGACTGCGAACGCAGCTCGAGCATCGTTAATTTGTGCAAACAAATACACAAAATGCGTAGACCTCCTAACCCCCCATCCCCTCCCCACACTCCAGAAACAGAAAAAGGAAAAGGAAAAAAGAAAGAATGAAAAAAAATTGTTAGCTGGACGAAGCTGAAGCAATCGTCAGAAATTATGCGCAACGCTTGAAATATTTCTACGGTTTATCGGACCACGCGATGCCATCCCCCTAAAAAACACACCCCCTACACACACACACACACACATACACTTACTTCCTTATTGCCCTTCGGTAAGGCATAAAAAAAGAATGTAAAAGAAGAATCAAGAAATGAAAACGTATCTGGCTCAAAGTCAAAAGTGAAATTATAAAGTTGCGCCTCGTTATTGGTTCATGTGCTGGAAATTTTCGTTTTTTTCTGTTTTTTTTTTTTATTCTTTTTTTTATTCTTCTTTTCCTTTTTTTTGGGGTAAATGTCTTTGAGACACAATAGAAATGTGCTACATTTTGGGGCATAATGGCTCATAAAAATGAAGTCATATAAGTTTTGTTTTCTGATTGCTTCAAAAAAAAAAGGGCAACGATTTCTTGTAACTATTTTTTTTTTCTACATACAAACTACTCAATGCTCTATTTTTGCGCGCATAAAAAATAAAAAATAAATTTGTTAAAAATTATTAAAAAATTCGAAATAAATTTACACAATATTTTTATTGATAACAAGTACAAATTTTTTTTTATAGGGTATCAATTAGTCGTAAATGTCAATTGTTTTTTTTTTATTTGAAGTTTTATATTTTTTGAGGCTGAACAAATCGTTTTAGGCGGAAAATTTGTGCACAAGCTACATTTAGTTGAGGTTGGGCAGGAAGTGTACAAAGAGCACATGAAATTGAGAGTGAGATAGAGAGAGAGAGTGTTGGAGAAAGAATGAAAGAGACAGAAAGATACTCAATGTGGCAGAGCAAAGAAGGTTAAAGGCAAATGGCAAGACGCAAACGAGCAGAGAAAAAATATTGCGTCTGACATGAAAAAACTGAGACAGAAGACAGGATAAGGGTCATGGGATAAGGGATACGAGACTTGGACACGGGACACGGGACACGGGACACAGTACACGTTGTGGCAAGTGCCACAAAAAAGTTTGAAGGCGTTGGGTTTCATTCGTTACGTTTTTTGCTGCCACTTTTTTTTTCTCATTTTTTTTTTTTATTTTTTTTTTATGCTACGTCAAATGCGAAGAGGTGATGAAAAGTTAAACACGAAACGCGGCTCGAAGCTTTGAGTTTGAGTTTGAGTTTGCGTTTGTGTTGGGCAAAAACTTATTGGCTCCAGCTGCCACAGCTTTGTGTATATATATATATAAAACTTGTGGCAACAACGCAAATAATAGCAGCAACAACAGCAGCAACAACAACAACAACAACAATCAACGTCATTGCAAACACTCAAATCTGTTCAAGTTGTTTGCCACAAATTTGATTCAATTTGCCTGACATGCAACATGGCAACAAATAAAACTTGTTGTTGTTGTTGTTGTTGTTGCTGCGACTATAGCTGCTACTTTTTTTTTTCTGTGGCCATATAACTTGCTTATGACTTATAAGTCACGTGCCATAGACTGAAGTTACTTTACCCTTCTCTCTCACTCGCTCGCTTGCTATCTCACTCTCACACGTTGGCTTCAACTAGACAGTTGCCTAAATGTTTAGTCACAGCGCTGTGTTGATGTTGTCAAACCGCATCAGAGAAATATTCAACAAGCAACTGCCACATACATGACTAACTTTTTAAGCTGCCCCTGCCCCTGCCCCTGCCTCAACCTCAACTTCAGCCTCAGCCCGCTGCCAGCTGGGTTTGACTTGTGGAGTATGCTGAATGTGTATCTGAGTTTGAATGCGAATGTGAATATTGTATGAGTGTTTTTTTTTACTCTGCTTCTTCTTCTTCTTCATCTTCGTGAGTTACTTATACACGCTGCTGCACAATTGATTAGGAATAAATCGAATATGAACTTACATTTTGTTTTTTATATCATTTACGAATATAAATTGGAATTAAACTAAATTGGAAAAGTTAAAGTTGAGGAAGCGCAAGCACAAGCACAAGCAGCAGACACTGAGCGAAAATACTTTGCATTTTTTGCATTTGTTATTAAATTAAATATAAATTAATTAAAGTTTTTGAAAGATCAATTTGAATAAAATTTAAGTATTAGTATTTTTGCTATAATATTTTTAGTATTTTTGCTATAATATTTTTATTATTTTTGCTATAATATCTTTTTTTTTTTTAGCATTTTTTTGCTATAATATTTTTGGTATTTTTTGCTAGTATTTTAGTATTTTTGCTATAATTTTTTAGTATTTTTTGCTACAATATTTGTAGTATTTTTTGCTAATAATTTAGTATTTTTGCTTCAATGTTTTTAGTATTTTTGTTTTAATTTTTTAGTATTTTTTTGCTACAATATTTTTAGTATTTTTTTGCTAATATTTTAGTATTTTTGCTATAATTTTTTATTTTATAATTTTTTGCTATGGTATTTTTGCTAAAATTTTGTTTTTTAGTATTTTTGCTATAATATTTTTAGTATTTTTACTATAATATTTAGTAATTTCGCTATATCATTTAGTATTTCAGTATTTTTACTACAATATTTCTTAGTATTTTTCTATAATATTTAGTATTTTTACTATAATATTTTTAGTATTTTTTCTATAGTATTTTTAGTATTTTTCTGCTATAATATTTTTGGTATTTTTCTATATTTTTGTATTTTTACTATAAAAATTGTAATATTTTTTTACTATAATATTTAGTAGTTTCGCTACATCATTTAGTATTTTATTTAGTATTTTTACTATAATATTTCATATTTGTACTACAATATTTTTTTAGTATTTTCTCTATAATATTTGGTATTTTTACTGTAATATTTAGTTTTTTTTTTTTATATATTTTTAGTATTTTTCTGCTATAATATTTTTGGTATCTTTTTCAAAAATTTGTATTTTTACTATAATAATTTTAGTAGCTTTAGCTGTCTTTCTAGTATATAAACTTATTTTAGATTATATTGCAAAAAAAAAATACTTTTCTTCCTTTTTTCAACTGTCAAATTATTATTTTTTTTTTTTTTGTTGTTTTTGTTTTTGCCTTCAAAGTGAAAAATGTGAAAATGAATTTGAAAATATTTTGATGAATTTGCGTAGTTTGGCACCTGCGATGCGATACTGTTGCGTCTGTTGCATTCTTGAGTGTTGTTATACAAGCGACTTGAATTGTGTTGCCACTGTTTGTTGTTGTTGTTGTTATTGTTGTTGTAGCGTCGTCTATGTCTGTGTATAGGATCGTCGGTATTTTCATATTAATTTAGCAAAAACGCAAAGCAAACAGCAACAAACGAAAATTGACAGCTACGACAGCTAAGAGCAGGGTGAAGAGCATAGCAGCAGTGAAAGCAGGCAGAAAGTATGAGATAGATAGAGATAGTGACAGAAAGAGAAAGAGAAGGAGAGAAGAGAGTAGAATGTGGTATGGTTTTAGCCTGCTGCCACTGTCATCGATTATTGTGATAAGCAGCGTTGACATCGCTGCATAGTACAGTGGCGCACAACGCTATCTACAGTGGCAGTGGGTGGGTTCGGCTTGGGTTTCGGTTTCGGTTTTTTTTTTTGGTGCTTTGTGGCTTTTATTTTGTTTTTGTTTTTAGAGGTAGATGGAAGGGGGAGTGTTTTTTTTTTGTGTTGTTGCTGTTGTTCTTTTGCACCTGCAGTTCGTCGTCAGTTGAAACTCATATAATGATGGCCTTGGCTAATGGCTAATGGCGGGTCGCTGTTCTATCTGCTAATCACAAATGGCAGCCGTGCGACATCAGCAGCAATAGCAGCAGCAGCAGCGACAACATCATTATAATTTCAGCTGCATGTACTCGCACTGTCTCGCTCACACACACACATACACACACACATACATGCACATACAGAGAGTACACTTGGCGTTTGCTTTAGCGCTTATCGATTAATTAACGTAACACGGCGCGTTACGCTTTTGACTTATCACATATAACAAATATATAAAGTGTGTGTGTGAGAGAGAGAGAGAGAGAGGGAGAAGAACATCAAGCAAGAGTAAGTAAGAGTGAGAGAGAGAGTGGGAGAGGAAGACAGGACAGTTGAACATTGGCTCGACAAAACACATTTGATATTCCCACGTGCAGGCTCTCAGCGTTATTAAAATGCTATTTATAAACTCGCAACTCTGTTTAGCTACAAACATACAAATATACAACAACAACAACAACATCAACACACACAGACATACACATATATATATCTATATAGTATTGTTTTTCCTTTTGTTATCTTTGTGCGCTTATCAGTAAACGCAATTGTCAAGGATACCGCCGCGATATTCACAAAGTTATTCAAGAGAAATTTAGCATAAAAAAAAATAGAATGCGAGTATTAAAAAAGAAATAATTATATATATATATATATATAGAAATACCAGAATTTCAATATAAAGACATACAGAGGCGTGGCATAAATACAGGTGTAATATAAATACAATACAGATATAGATATATATATAGATATATATGAGCCTTTGTATGCGTATGTTTACACAGGAATAACAGGAAGTGTATGGCTAAAGGTAAAGGTAGAAGCAAAGGCTGAGGCAGAGGCAGAGGCAAAGGTAGAGGTAAAGGCAGAGGCAAAGGCAAAGGCAAAGGCAAAGGCAAAGGCAGAGGCAAAGGCAAAGGCAGAGGCAGAGGCAAAGGCAGAGGCAAAGGCAGAGGCAAAAGCAGAGGCAAAGGCAGCGGCAGCTATAGGAAAGCTACAGTGGCAGAGAGAGAGAGAAAGAGGAACAGCAACAGCAGCTGCGAAAGAGTCGCTCAAAGTTAATTTCATTTTCATTTTTATATGTGTATGTGTGTGTATATGTGTGTGTATGTGCTTAGTATAAAGATGGATTTCATGTTATAAGCGAAGCTATATATTATATATATCATTATATAATACATATATGTATTAAAGACTATATTAAAGCTAAATGAGTTGACAAAGGGAACGACAAAAAGGAACGACAAAAATGAACGACAAAAAGAAACGACAAAATGTACGACTAGGGACGCCAGAGGATGGCCAGCGGTTGGTCCCGCTAATGTGACACATTAGTATAATGTTAGAGTTTTAGTCTCACTTGACGAATGGATTTACATATGTAAGACCTAGACATTATGTGGGCGTAAAAAAAAATAAGATATGCCTACAACTGAAACTGTGACTTTAACTTGAAGATGCTAGAAGATGATTTACTAGCAGCCGCTGTCATAATGAAACTTGAACTAAGTAAGAAAATTATGCTTGTTATTTACCTAGAAAAACAACACAAAAAAACAACACAAGTAACTAGCATTAGCTGTTAATATATTTAATTATAGATTAGTTAAAGCAATTAGAACTCTTAACAGCTGCTAAACTTAAGCGCAATACGAACATAAAACTCACATAAATCATTAAAGGTTCTAAGAAAAAAAAAACAAACTTGTTTCTGGCAATGAAAGTTTTTTTTTCTGTATTTTTTTCTACTTTTTTCTGTTGCTGTTTTTGCTTTTTTTTTGTTTGTTGAGCTACGCATCTTTATTAATGTCTTTAACCTTCGCACTGATTGCAAACATTGTTAGCTATTTGATATATTGTCTCAATATTTTTCAAGATATATCATATATGTATATATATATAGTATAACTACTATATATAAAAATCGCTATAAATTTGTTATGGCATAAAATCAATGCTTTTCGTCACTGTGAAAATCAATTGATTTTGATTGAGAACAATTCAATAATAAAAAAAAACAACAACAACAACAACAAAAATACAAATAAAATACTTTTTACTTATTGTACGATTGTCGACTCTCGACTCTCGACTTGTATCAATAATTGTATGATATACGATCAATGTTGATATATATATATATATATATATATGCGCGTTATAATAAAACTTCAAGTGTCTTTACTTAGTGCGTAGCAGCATAACAGAGCAGTTTGGGGAGTGGGGGGGGGGAAGAAAGTCTGGGCGCAGTTTTACCACACCCGCAAAAAACATCAGAACCTCAGAGTCGGTCAATATTTAAAAAAGAATTCTTCGTGCACATGACAAAGACTTGACGACGTCACGCGCAAAACTACAACAACAATCAGTTGTAGCAGCAGCAGCGTGATGCTGCCAAGTCACATGACATGACGATTTTTCTTTAGTATTTTTTTTTTTTTTTTATAGATTTTTAATTGAAAAGTATTTTGTTGTTTTGAGTCGCGCATAACGTGACTAGCAGTGTCTGCTGGCAATTGAACTGAAACATTTAATAATTGTTATCGTTTCTCCCTCTCTCTCTCTCTCTCTCTGTCTCATATTTATTTACAGTCCGGCAATGAGGATCCCGATGAAGTATTGCTGGACTCGGAAATGGAAAAAGTCTTTGCCGGTTCAAATACACGCAAAGAAAAGTTTGATGTAAACACTTTCCAGGATAACAGTCAGCAACCAATTGGTTCGCGTAAAAAGAGTAACGGTAAGTCAACTAATATCCTAAAATATTCTAGTTATAATTCTATAAAAATATTTTGATTTTTTTTTTTTATAGTTCGCGCAAATGATTTAAATATTGAAGAAGATTCTGAATATGAAAGTCAAACTGAACCATTGAATAATGCACAAAATTATGATGATATACCCGAAGATTTTCCATTAGTATCGGAACGTGCCGGACACGGTGATCATTCGGATAATTCTGCGGATGAGAAGCACGTACAATTTGGTGACGTTAAAAAGAAAATTGTCATAACTCCGCCAAGTCTGAGTTATGATGAACAACCCACGGATCAATCGCACGAACGTAAACGCAGAAAAAGGTTTATATCAAAAAAAAAAAAAAATCTATTTCCAAAGAATTTTAACAATATATTTTTATTTATTCTATATTTAATCTCTATATATATATAGCCGCCATCAGTATTATAGACAACGTAAATTCTCACATCAGGACAGCGTGGAACCCAAAAAGACAATCGAGGAGAACGGTGATGCAGGTGCGCGTAGGATCTCTGTGCAGCCTGAGGACACGGCATTGGAGGTAGGCCAGCCGTAACTCTAGCTATATCCCTTAAAAAAAAATAATACGATACATACCCCTATCAAAAATATACATCCTATTAATTATTGAACAATGATTCTGAAATAGAATCAAAAGTCAAAAAAAAAAAAAAAAAAAATTACCAAAAAGAAATACTGAAAAAAAATACTCACAAAATACTCAACAAAAAAAAAAATACTAAACCAATGAAATACCATTTTGTTACCATTGCTTTTCTTCTTTTTGCTGCAATATCCTAACATGCTCGGAACTCTTCCTACTGTAGACAAATGGCCAAATGCCGGCTACACAGGTTGACCAAAAAAAAAAAAAAAAATTCCCCATAGTTGAACATCCTCTTAATCTATTTAGCTTAGTTTAACCCTTTTCCCCTTATCCAAATAAAAAAATAATATAATTTGTATTTTGGGAGCATTACTAAAGCGTTGAAATTTATTGGTATTTTTCGTAAAAATACAGGAAGCTGATCTCAATGAATTGAGATCACATCGTTCGGATGATCCTCGCGCTCTGCGCCGTCACAAGATACATCATTCATCCATAAAGCTACGCGAATTGCCACAGATAACAATTTCACCATTTACCAACAAGAAACCCGAAGTCGATCATAGTCCACATGAGGTAAGTAACAAATCAGAGAGTATATGTAGTGTTTGTATGATCTAAGAATTCTACATATAGATTTTCGTACAACTCGATGAACTTACGGGTGTTGGTGAGGATCGTGAATGGAAGGAAACGGCACGTTGGATTAAATATGAAGAAGATGTTGAGGAAGGCTCCGATCGTTGGGGTAAACCGCATGTTGCCTCTCTCTCATTCCATTCGCTGCTCAATTTGCGTCGCTGCCTGGAAACGGGCGTTGTACTCTTGGACCTCAATGAGAAAGATTTGCCTGCCGTTGCCTATCGTGTTGTTGAACAGGTATAACAAGCTCTTATACTTTAAATTGTTGACTCTTTTTTTTTTAATGCTGAAAATATTAATACATGTGCAGATGGTGGTCGAAGATCTCATTGATATCAATGATAAGCCATCGGTTATGCGATCTTTGCTATTACGTCATCGTCACGTGAATGAACATCAAGGTGTTTTACCATTTACAAAGCGCAAATATAACAGCTATACAAGTTTGCAGGTAAGAAAATATATTGAAAGTTCTTTGCTTTAACGATACTCATATGATCCTTCAATCACCGTTCGTTCGATCATTAAGATATATTCATTTATATTTATTCACATATTTTGCATACATATTCAGTGCGTGTATATAATATTACTATATATAAAATTGGCTTTAAATATTATATATATATATATATTTTTTTTGTATCTTTCTCATTATGATCGTGATCATATCAAAAAAATACTATATACAATATGCTCTTGTCTATTTCTGCATATACTATTATCGTATAAACTCGTATCGTAATCGTATCGTATCGTTACTGCGCCCATAACTGTGCTACATTTCATGATAATCCACCAACAACACGTAACAGCAACTAATACCCAAATCGGTAATAAAACGGCAATTTGTACATACTATATAACTCTATATTATATATTTATATATACCATAATATCTATAGATCTGTAGAACCAATACATATAAACAGTTGTTCTAAATGAATTGCTTGGAAAATTCTTTGGATTTTATTCCTAGAAGAGTTTTTTTCCAGCAGTTATTGTTAAGGTCGCTTTTGACTTTTTTTTTCTTTTTTCCATTTTTTTTGTTTATTTCTGCGATTCTTCTTTTTATGCTTCATATATACATACATATATATATCTATATAATATATATATCTGTATATATAACTGTATACTCAAAATACAAAACAAAAACAAAACAAAAAAACTTACTTTGCACTACAACAACAACAATATTAAAGCTGCTTTGGATGGGCACCGAGGCCTCGCAGCAGTTTCAACAACAGCAATACCAACAGCAACAACAACAATATCAACTACAACAACAACAACAACTACAACGAAATCTACCAAAAGCAAGACGCAGCATTTGCGTCACATCAAGTGCGCCACCATCGGCGATGCTCAATGTGGGTGGCGCCTCCTCAGCATCAGCCATAGATCATCGCAGACATTCAACGACCTCGTATATGGGTGTAATATGTTTATTGCCCTCTTTTGTCGCATTTGCTTTTTGTTTTTTTTATCAAATTATCTATAAAGAGGAAGAGAGAGAGAGAGGGGATGAGAGAGAGAGAGCTTGTAGAATAGCAAGAAAGAGAAGCAACTATAGAACAGCATGAAGCATTGCAGATCAATTTCATTGTTGTCTTAAGTATTCTTCTCTTACTCTCTCTTGTGCGCTCTTATACTCTCTTTATCTCTCTCTCTCTCTCTGTCTCTCTCTCTTTGATAGTGCTTTAGCGTTCTTTTTGAGACGTTTCTTTTTAGCCCACATAGCCCACAAACACGTTCCGTAGAAAATCCTCTTAGAACCACATTAGAAATGCCAAAAAAAAAATAAAATAAAATAAAATCTCCAAAAATCTCAACAAACACACACACACACAGACAGACAATTGGCAAAGCTGTCAATTGTTGTAGTGTGCGTTGTTTTCTTTTTATTGTAAGTTATCCCTATATTTACAATGCCGTCCTTAACCTAACCTCAAAATAAATATTATTATATATTTGCACTTCTTTTTTTTTTTCGCACGCCTGTTTAATGTTTATCGCATGTCCTGTATATATACCTATATTTCTTTTTTTTTACTGTTACTTGTGCCGTTTGTTGTACACTTAATGGTTTATTGTATAAAATTCTATGAATATTAAAGTATACTTTGATTGTTATTCATACAGAATCTTTCGGGTACTACCGATGATAAGAAGATTAAGATAATGCCAGCTAATGAAATTGGAGGCAGCAAGCGTAGTAATGAGCTTAAAATCGATATGAAAGATGATATGTATAGTTCATCCCAGGAGGATCTTAAGAAATTACAAAATGATACTATACTTAAACGTATACCTGCCGGAGCTGAGGCAACAACAGTTTTGGTAAGTTATATATATAGGCGTCTATATAGAGTTATGATATTGACTAACATTTTATTTACATTAGGTTGGTGCCGTTGAATTCTTGGAACAACCAACAATTGCCTTTGTACGTTTATCGGAGGGTGTTTTAATGCCAACACTGACAGAAGTGCCAGTTCCTGTACGTTTTATGTTTGTATTGTTAGGTCCACGTACATTTGATTTGGATTATCATGAAGTTGGTCGTTCCATATCGACATTGATGGCTAATGAACATTTTCATGCCATTGCCTATAAGGCTGATGATCGTCGTGATTTATTATCGGCCATTAATGAATTTTTGGATGATTCAATTGTATTGCCACCTGGTAATTGGGATCGTCACGATCTATTGCCATTCGATGAGCTAAAAGCAAAGAAAGACTGGATTCGTACACGTAAGATAAAAGCATTGCAAGTGAAACGTGATAGTGAAATGATTAAGATCGGACGTGACGAAGAGAAAGCATTGCTTGATAAGCATGCATTATTTTCAATTGGTGAAAGTCCTGGTGGTGGTCCTGGCGGTGATGGTGGTGATGATGATGGTGGTGATGGTAAAAAGAAAAAACCAAGTCCCATGGATAAAACCCATCGTCTCTGGGGTGGTCTACGCAATGATCTTAAGCGACGTATGCCAATGTATTGGAGTGATATACGTGATGGACTCAATACGGAAACATTGGCTGCAACTATTTTTATGTATTTTGCTTGCCTTTCGACAGCTATTACTTTTGGTGGTTTAGCATCGGCTAAGACAGATAGTTGGATTGGCATTTCGGAAACTTTGGTTGCCTGTTCACTAGTTGGCATCGTTTTTCATAGTCTATCATGTCAACCATTGGTCATAATTGGCACTACGGGACCGCTATTACTTTTCGATGAGGCTTTAATGGTTTTTTGTACTGAAAATAAATTTGATTTTCTATCGTTACGTGTCTATGTTGGAATCTGGTTAATAATCATAGCATTATGTGTCTCCGCCTTTGAAGGTAGTGTCTATGTGCGTCTTCTGACACGCTTTACACAGGAAATCTTTTCGGCACTGATTACACTTATTTATATAGTGGAAACAATGATGAAATTGGTATCGATTTATAAGGAGAATCCATTGTTATCCGATTATAATTTGCCACCACCGACACTTGTAGCACATCAGCTGTCATTGAATGCCACAAGTACAACAACAACAACAACAACGACAACCACAACAACAACAACACCAGCAACAACATTAGCAGCATTCAATTTCTCCGAGAGTCTATTGAATATAACCTCAACACTAGCGACACCCGTCTCTAAGTTACCCACCAATCAGCCAAATACTGCACTTTTCTGCACCATACTCACCCTAGCCACATTTGTGGTTGCCTACTATCTAAAACTCTTCCGTAATTCCCATTTCTTGGGCCGCAATGCACGTCGTGCACTTGGTGATTTTGGTGTTCCCATTTCTATTGCCATATTTGTGCTAGTTGATTATTTAGTGCCATCGGTTTATACTGAGAAATTGGTTGTACCCGAAGGATTATCACCAAGTGATCCTTCTCGTCGCGGTTGGTTCATTGGCTTTGGCAATAACTTTGCTACTTGGGTGCCATTTGCATGTGTTGTGCCAGCACTGCTTGTCTATATACTCATCTTTATGGAATCACAGATATCCGAATTGATTGTCGATAAACCGGAACGTGGCCTGAAAAAAGGTTCCGGTCTACATTGGGATATTGTCTTGTTGTGCCTGTTGAATACTTTCTGTGGACTATTTGGTATGCCTTGGCATTGTGCAGCCACTGTACGTTCTGTTACACATGTTTCCTCTGTCACAATTATGTCACGGTAAGTAGTAACAGCAAAATGCAAAATTTATCGATATATTTGTAAATTTTATTTCTTTGTAGTACACATGCACCTGGTGAATCGCCACGTATTATTGATGTTAAAGAGCAACGTGTTTCGGGTTTCTTTGTCTGTGTCATGATTGGTTTGTCTGTCTTAATGTCGCCACTGTTACGTCTCATTCCTATGGCTGTGCTGTTTGGTGTCTTTCTTTATATGGGCATTGCCTCCATGAGTGGCGTGCAGCTTTTCGAACGGTAAGTCCAAGAATTTTCTAATATATTTCACAGTTTAATTTATCTACATTCTTCTACTTCTACAGCATAAGATTATATTTTATGCCCGTAAAGCATTATCCACCCACCAATTATGTAAAACGTGTGCGTCCCTGGAAGTTGCATTTGTTTACCACAATTCAAGTGCTTTGTCTGGCATTGCTTTGGGCTGTTAAATCATCCAAATTTTCACTAGCATTTCCCTTCTTTCTCATTATGATGGTGCCCATCAGACAGCGTTTGACTTCACTTTACAAACCTGAAGAATTGCAAGCGGTAAAATTTTTGGAGTTGTAAATTTTAGAAAAGTCCTGAAATTATATTTTCTTTGTCTTTCTCTGTTTGTAGCTGGATGGCAGCGAGGTGAAGGCTGATGAGGATGAACCAGATTTCTATGAGCAGACCACAATACCAGCTTAGTGACTTAAATGAACCTGCCTCAGGTTTAGGCCAAAATGCATAACTAACTTAATTATTAGTCTTACTATTTTACATATTACGTAGTTAATCAACACAACAAAAGCAACAAAACAACAAGAAAAAAAATTAGAAAATGAAAAACAAAAGTATTACAAAAAGTAATGGATGCAAAATAATGAGAAGTTGGGGAAGAAGTTGAAGTTTTGGTGATCGTGTTAACGAACTACCTGCATTAGTATAATAAATAGTAAAAAAAAAAATGAAAACGGAAACAGAAACTTAAAGAAATCGCTAACTAAAAAAAGAAAAACTATTTACTAAAAAAAACTTATATTAGATTTTAATACAAAGTAAAAGAAAACAAAAAAAACAAAAGTTCAAATGGTTTTGCAAGTTCTATTGATATCAATGGCAACGCTGGGGAATTAATTGATGTGTTGAGCTGAAAACGATAAATGAAAACGTTGTACCTAAAAATGAAACATGACAAGACATGTTAGGGCAAAAAAACACAAAACAAGTAGCAAAAAAATAAAAAAAAAATAATCACAAATATTTTTCAAGCGATCAAAATGATTAAAATTATATAATATATACAAAAAAAAAACATATGATCAATAAATGATCAAAATATGATAAATTATATATGATATATATCTATATATAGACAGTACAAGTCGATAATTAGCTCTCTCTCTTTTTCACTCACACACAAATGTTACGCCCACCCCCCCCTCTTCCACACAATTTAAAGCGAAAAGACTCTTCGACTATATCTTTAGGCACTTAGGAACTTGATTAATTCATGCCTTATAAAACAAAAAAAAACAACAACTTTGATAATGTTTGCTTAGCGAAAAAAAAAACACACAAAAAATATTTATAAAAAAAAAACACAAAAAAAAAATGAAAAATGTATTAATTATATAATTAAATCATTATATATAATTATATATTTATAATTATATAATTATATATTTGTATTTATTTTCTGTTCTCTTTATTATTTTCAAATTCTTTTCGTATTATTAGCAATAATTATGCATACACAAACACACACACAAACATACACAAACAAATAAAAAAAAATTTATTTAGTAATTACAATTATAAAAAATGAATACGTTATAGTCTCATCGAAAGAGCAATGAACATGATGGATATAGCTATCTTTATATTATATAAAGAACAAGTAGCTAAAAATTGAAATGAAGAAAAAAACAAGATGAAAGAAATTCACACAAAAAAAAAAAAAAGGAAAAAAAATTTATTTAGCTTCAACTGACGCGTAGTGATAA
>JBAMBR010001785.1:0-27737 GCA_037044475.1 Zaprionus obscuricornis
TGTGAGTGAGGGGCAGCGGGAGAATGGGAAGGGAAGGGTAGATGATGTTTTGTTGGAAAGAACGTTTTCAGTTTCATAACATGCCATGGCAGGCCATAAATTATGTTGCCGACAACTTGGCAATTAAACGCAAAGGCAGCAGGCAGCAAGCAGCAGCAAGCAGTGGCAACAGTAGCGGCAGCAGCAGTAAGCAGCAACAGCAGCTGCAGAGTAAGCAGAGTAAGCCAGAAAGAAGCAACAAATTCCAGAATACATTGGTAGGCAGAGCTTGAACTCTGACACTGACTCTGACACTGGTGCTGACGCTGACGCTGACTCTGACGCTGGTTCGTTTTTGGGTCTCTTCGCCTGCTTCAGCTGCTGGTTGGTTACGCTGGTCAGGCGCGTGCCACACACAAAAAAAATGCCAACTACTGATACGAAAGGATATATATATATATATATATATATACATGTATATATAGATGGAAGGAAAAACAAGCCGAGCGGCCACATCAAATTTACACCTAACAAACTTCATAACAAAGTCATAAAAGCCTTTTCCCCACATCATATACGCCTGCACCTCCTACTGCTGGCTGCTCCTGCTGCTACTGCTGCTGCTCTTGCTGATGTTGCCTCACTGACCGTGTTGCCCATAAAAATGTACATAAGCCTTCACAAGCGGCAACACGAGGCAACAGCAACAGCAACAGCAGCAGCAACCGAAAACCGGAAAAAAAAGGTTTGCACAGCGTGAAGGGAAAGTAAAGAACGTAAAATACTGTATAAGATGGCAGCTGCAGGAGGAGTAGTGGAAGTGAAAGAGAGGGAGAGAGAGAGAAGAAGAGAATGAAGCACAAACAAACAACAAGACGAAAGCAAATGGATTGGATAGCAACGAGCAGCAGCAAGAGCTGCTGGACAAGTGAGAAGTTGGAATGGAATGTAAAGATGAGAAGGATGAGGGAAGGAAACGCAGGCAGTAAGGCAAAAGGCAAGTCAGTTGCTAGCACGAGCGATGAGCTCTTTAAACAAATGTATGCTATCCTTTCTTTTCTACTTGCACTCTCTCTCTCTCTCTCTCTTTGTCTCTTTCTATCTCTGTTTCACTCACAATGCTGTGCTATATGCTGCTCGGATTCCAACATCCGGCGATTGCTCACTCGCTCGCTATGCCCAAATATGCATATGAATATAAAACTATTCGGACATTTTGCGGAGGCCAAAAACTTTTTACACACACAACATACACTTAAACACACACACACACACACACACATAGAGAGAGAGAGAGAAAGAGAAAGAAACACATGACTCTTTAGCAGAGAAAAACCTGCTGCATCAGCTTAAGCGCACATAAGACTGAACTAGCGTAAGAGAGAGAGCAGGAATGGGAGCAAGTGAGAGAGATAGACAAGGTTCAAGCTACACACAGCCTGCGGCCACAGCCAAGGCAGGTCATGTGCCAAGGGCAGACAGATAGTTTTCTGCCCTTTTTTTTTTTTTTTTTTGGTAGGGGCAGCAGCACTAGCAGGTGCAGAGGATAGAGAAGAGAGAGAGAGAGAGAGAGGAGGGCAGAAAGATATCTTGGGTGGGTTTTCTCGGGTTCCCCATGTCACCGAGACTGTAATGTATTCTAATTGAATGTTGAACTTGACCAGAACGAAACATATGCAATTTCTGCCAACACTAGCAAACACACACACACACACACACACATGTTCAAGCATATGTATGTATAATGTGGTATGTGTGTAGTCACATAGAAAACTTGGTACTTGTTACTAGGTACTTGCTATTTGTTATTTGGTATTTGGTTCTTGGTACTTGGAAAATGCTTAAAAACAATTTTACAGCAGTTCAAAGTTCAGTTTTTTATCTTACGAAATGTTAAGTAAGCGACAGAGCTTTGACTTGATGGCAAATGTGCTCGACTATGCAAATACACTAGCAGCATAAATAATACATATGTGTTGTTAGCAATTAATTATGGATATCGATAACATTGATCGATAACCTAAATGATATATCGATGCATGAAAACAATATTCGTTTCTTAAACGTAACTGATGCCCCGTTATTTATCATCGATAAGTGATAATCGATAAATAATCGATATATTTAAAAACCGATACATTCAATAATCTATAAATAATCGATACATTCAATAAGCGATAAACGATACGTAACATATAAAATTATCGATTACCGATAATCGATAAAAATTCAATAATAAATAATATAAATTCGATTGACGATAACTAATATCGATTATCTGTTAAATAAAATCGAAAAACAATAATCGCTAAATTTAATAAACAATCATTAATAATCGATAACAGATTATATCGACAACAAATGTCAACAAATGTTTATAATATTAAAGTTGTTGCCTAACAAAATAATTTCCAACACTAAAGCGTTGCCAGACTGTTGCTTGCTTAAGAATTGAACGAACTTCAACATTTAGTTAAGCAACAATTGAAACTGAAAAATAAATTTCACAAATAAACTGCAAACATGTCAGTTGACCTACAATCGAAAAGTTAACTGCAATTTCCTAGATCAAACAAACATGGACATAGAATTGGATATACATATGTACAACTATACATACAACATAGTATTCGACATACAACTAGAAGGATATTTGTGCTTAGAAGTGGACATATGTACATATAACTGAACATATATGTACATATGTGAACATATTTTTGGTCATAGAACAGGTTATACAACTGAACTGGAAGCTGGACACTAGTTGAGGCAACTATACAAATAGTTGGTCATGGTCATACAAACAGACTGATATTAGAAATAAATCTCACACGCATTTGTTGCCACAGCTTGTGGCTAGAAACTGTTGGAAAATTTGTACGTTTAGCTATTTTTTATTTATTTTGCAGTAGCAGTAGAAAATATATGATATTATATATATATATACTATATCTAGTCTCATTTAGAAAGTGTCGAAAAACTGGTCGATATTGTGGCCAATAATAACAATAAGTATTTAAGCCAAATACGTGAGCTCATCAATCCTTTCATTTTCATTTTCATCTTCATTTTTCATTTAGTATTTTGCATTTAGCATTTAATATTTTAAGTTCGCATTGTAAACATTTACTTGCAGCTTTAATAACTTTAAAATTTGAATATTTCAACTTTATGACTTTAATATACATATACATATATATATATATAATATAGATATATGTAAATATAATATATGTATATGCACGTGTGTAAAACACACGCTGTGATTTGTCGCCAGCTACTTGAAAATTTAGTTGAAAATTCCTTGTGACGCCGCAGGGCGCTATAATACATTTTGCAGCAGCAGCAGCAACACATTTTGCAATTAAAGTAAAAATAAAAATCAAAAAAAAAAAAAAAATTCGCATTGCGTGCACAAATGTTTAAACAGAATTTTACATTCGAATTTTGTAATTTCATTAAAAACCTTTTGCTTAAGCGCCCAAAATGCTGCAACAACTTTCACCACACACCCGCGCTTTCCTCCACATTAACCACAAATTTGCCTCACTCTCTCTCTCGCTCTCTCTCTCTCTCTCTCTCTCTCTCTCTTTCGCATTCACTTTCAGTAGCCAATGACGGGCATTGCCGGACTTTACTGCACACTGATTGCATTGTGCAAATGTATATGTATGCGTGTATGCGTGTGTGTGTGTGTGTTTCTATGCATGTGTTGTACAGAAAAAACAATTTTGCACACCAAAAAAAAAAAAGTGAAAAAAGTAAATAGGCAACTATCGAGTCGACTATGAAATACTCGGTAAACATGTGCAGAAAACATGGCAAAAAATATTTAAAAAAAAAAAAAAAAACTATGCTAAATTTCATAATTTAAATAAAATTGCTACACATATAATTATTAGTTATTAAGCTTAAGTTAATTTTCTAGAGTGTGCTAAAAAATTCCAAAAAATTAACATGCTCGAGCTGCAATTCATTTAAGCATTTTGCAACAAATTTCTAGAGCTTAACTTTCATAGTCTTCCAGATCCCGCGAATTCTATGAACTGGTCCCTGTAATCCAGAGACTCTTAAGTTAGTCGGACTGATAAACATGCTGCAAGTAACTCAACTGTTGATTCTAAGCATTTTATATATTTGATGTGGTTTACCACGCCTCTTTATGGACTTTACCTATACATTTCCGTTTGTCATAAAATCATTATACACTCTCTACCCAGAGTGGGGTGCAGGGTATATAAAAATAAAGAAAGAAAAAAAAAAAACTGGCACCATAGCAAATGCAATTTCCATAACAAATCAAATATTTTATTGCTTTACCCAAATGGCCAAAAGAGCAAAAGGCAGCTTCAAAATTTCAATTTTAAAGTATACAAATAAAATGTTTTCACATTGAAATGTTTGAATGTCAATAGCTATGGCAGTGGCAGTGGCAGTGGCGATGCTACTGAATGTGGCACTGTCTACGACACTGTGGCAGTAGCAATGCTATTGGCGCACGACACATATCGTGATATGGTACTATCCGTGTTATGTTGATATCGTGCCACATGCCACATGCCAAATGCCACACGCCATACAACATATAGACATTGCTCAATGCTCATTGCTCGCTGCTCGTTGCTTGAATAACCAAATCCCAGTATTTTTTTTTTTGTTCACATGACAATTTAAGAACCTAAAATGGACAATATGTTGAATCATTTAAATTTTTATTGAAATCAATTGCAAATATTGTATCAATCCGCAGAGCAATTCATCATTTGCCAAAAAAAAAACGAATGAATGAAGCAAAAAACCAAAAAAAAAAACAAAAACAAAGAGAGAAAAAAAAATACAAAAATAAGAACAAGTAAATCTCTGATTGTGTAAACATTTCAAATAGTCGTTAAGCTTGCTACTCTGCTTTCTACACTACGCTTTACACTATAGCAGAGAGCATAATGCACAATTTATATACACTGCAATAAATAAATATTAATAAAAACATAATTTAAATATTTAATATAATTTTTTTTTTTAAATGATTAAAATAAAAATTTCTATCAAATATTTATTTTATTTGAAAGAAAGCGTATTAAATATTTGTTATGCCTTGCCAAAAAAAAAAAACATATATATTTCTATTTCTTTTCGATTTGAATTGAAATCAAATATTTGAATATTTCAATTTGTGTCTCTTAAATCATATTGCATAAATAAATGTAAAATTCATTGATATTGTTTGACATCATACTTAAACAATTGCAAATCAATACGAAGTAATCAATATTTAATTACAAATCTCACTCAATTTCAATTTTAATTGAATTTATATAAATAGTACAAAGTCTAAGCGAAATTTTATTCATATGAAAATCAATTGTTATTTCCTATGGCAGCTATTATATTTGCATATATTGCTCTGATGAGACATACCACACACAGCTTTGGGCATTAAGAAAATATCTAGAAAATTTTATTCAAAATAACGCTACAGACATAGAGAAGGAAAATAATATGATGATGTGCCCGCATGTCGTTGCTGATCAAAAATCTATATACATTATCAAGTACTACATGTGCATGGAGTTTATAATCCTGGGAAAAATCTGTATGCTTGTATAAGGGCATCAAAATTTAATCTTTATTGCGCTTAATATTTAAAACACTTTTTTTCTGTTTTTCTTTTTCTTTTTTTTTTTTTTTATTAAAAAAAAAGGTCGTGTAATTCGTGTGTGATTTCAATTAATTGAATTATTTATATAATTTTCAATATTTAATAATAAACATATTAACTTTATTCTCAATTGAAAATTAATTGAATTACAAGCGAGTAACTTTGGTAAATGAACTTAATTAATTTGTGCATTGCGCTCACTGCCGTATCACGTTACGTCTCGTGCTTTGTTTCGTGCTCGGCTTTGTGGTTCGTCTCGTGCTTTGCGCTGTCATATGGATCGTGCTTCGCCTTATATTTTGGCTCGTACTTGGTTTCATGAATTGGCTCGTGTTTCGCTTTGTGGTTTGACTCGTGCCTTTGCTTGCTCGTTCTCCGCTAACTTCATGTAGTTTATTATCTAGTGTTTCTTCTCGTACTTCGCGTGATTTGTCCATTACTTAGTGCTCCGTCTCGTGCCTCGTCACTTGTTTTGTTTAGTGCTTAGCATCATGTTGCATTTCTTCAAGCTTTGCCGTCTGCCTCTTCTCGTACTTCATCTCGTGCTTTATTTCATGCCTCGATTCGTGCTTCTTTCACTTGCTCGCCTCGTGCTTAATTAGTGCACGTGCACATCTCTAGATCTGTGGAGCAGCGCGCTGCCATTAATGAAGTGCATACAAATAATGCTAAGTCGAGCTAAAGTTTTAACCAAATCCCTAACCCTCACTCCCCCCTCTCCCATCCCCTCAGCGACCGCCTCTGTCGTTGTAACCCCTCTGTTTGCCACAAACTACTCAATTATCGGCTGCATCGGCGAACTAATCAACCGAATACAAACTTCGATGTGCATCCGCATGTTTTTAAGATTAAAAGCTGCACGAAAAAAAGAAAAAACAAGAAAAAAAAAATAGGGAGAACCAAGCAAGAGAGAAAATTTTGCGAACATGAGTGGGGAAAAATGTAGAAAGTAGATAAGCTGTGGCTGAGGGGGTGTGGTGTAAAGTGTAAGCCGGTTAGCAAATAGCACGTAATGCGCCTTCTATTGCCCATTGGGCAGTGTGCAAAGTTGTTTTTAAGCCTACGAAACTGTGGCCAGAGTTGTGTTACCCAAGCTCAAACTCAAACCTAAACGCAAAACGCAAACGCAAAGCTCATCAGCTCATCAGCTTCAACTCTTGCAACAGCTTTAATCACAATCCCCAAGCCCCATAGTCAATTCATTCTAGCGTCTCCATCCGTAAACCTAAACAATTCAAAACCAGCGAACTAAGCGTCTCCTTCCAATACCCCGCCGTTTGCTTGTTGGACCTGGACCTGTACCATGGCCCTGGACAGACTATGTTGATGTTGCAAGTTGCAACAAAAACAAAACATGAAACCACCAAACACCAAATGCTGGCGCTGTCAGGCTAACAAAAGAGCTAAAACTGGACAAGAGGAGCAGCAGGCAGCAGGCAGCAGGCGGCAGGATGTATAGGTGGTAAGAGCAACATTGTCAGTGGCATTGGTGGCAACATTGGAGCAATAGCAGTAGTTGTAGCAGTGGCAGAGCGACCGTTAGCGCAACTGCTGCCAGCTGTTAAAATTCTCACACATACGCACCGCACCTCGCATCGCATTGCCTAACGTCGCCTCGCCTCGTCTCGTCGCGCTGCCAGCAAACACTTTTTACCATACTACGATAACATACATACATATATACACGTGTCTGTCTGTCTCTTTCTCTCTCTATCTCTCTCTCTCTCTGTGTGTATGAGTGCTCTTGCTGTTCATTTGCGCATCTAATGAAGCTGAGCACTGCAAATGTGCGTGGGCGGTTAATGGCTGTGGCTGCGGCTACGACTACAGCAGCAGCATCAGCAACAGCAGCAGAAAACAGCAACAGCAGCAACAACCATCGCGTCTCGCTGCTTGCGCGTTATAAAAAGTTAGCCAAGCAGAGCGAAGCTAACGATGACGACGACGACGACGACGACAACGACAACGACAACGTTGGCGACGCCAACGCTACTCCAACATCAGGACTAACGCAAAACCATAACGTTTCATTAGAGATGAGCTGATAAACATGCAGGCATAAAAACTGCACGCAACAGCAGCAGCAACAATAGTAACAGCAACAGCAAAACGACACAACAATCTACACAAATGCATAAATAAATATACGAAATACGAAATATAACTATAGAAATCTACAACTATTTTGATACCCTGTAAATAAATTAAATTAAATTAAATAAAAGAAGAAATCAAGGTTATCATCGGTGAGCCGAAGTTTTCTTACCCTTGCAGTCATAGAAGAGAACTTTTCATATAACAAATTTATTTTCGACTGATTGTTCCTGTGACAGCTATATGCTATAGTGGTTCGAGCCGGCCGGTACCGACTTATATATAGCTTATGGACGTATACCAAGTTTTTTCAGACGGACAAACAGACAGACGGACATGCGAGCAGAAACTAACAAAAAGTAGACGGATGAAATTTAAAAGATTTTTAAATTGCAGTTATAACTGTAAGGTTAAAAAAAATCACAAGCTTATGCTACATAAATTTGTGTGCTTGCTGGTAATATTATTTCTTGCTCCTTTTTTTTTTATTCTGGCTGTTAAAATTAACTGTAGTGTGAAGAGTAATATTTGTGCTGCTGTTAGTTTTTGATCGCCTGATATTTCAGACTGTCAGATTCAAATGATTTTTACATTTTTACCTTTGAAATTATTAATTTTGTTAATGGAGATTTAAATTTTCCTTTCTTAATTCAAAGCCAAATTTTTGCTATTCGATTTTTTTTTTAAAACGTTTATTGATTTATTTCTGCATTTTTGATTAACGAAAAAAATTAAAAATAATAATCATAACAGCAAAGAAAGGATAAATTTGAGATACCGAAACATAACTTCATTTTCGACCGATTATTCCTATGAAAGCTATGTATATGATATAGTATTCTGATAGATTCTATGTAAGGTATAGATCTGGAATATATACAGCTTATGACCATAGAGATTATGCATGCCAAGCTTATAGTAATTTAGTAAGTTAAGCTTCAATATTAAAATACTAGTTTGCGTTGCAACTGACAGATAGACGGTGAGTTTTTGCATGTCAGCATTGGGTTCGCCAAAACAGAAAAATATTGGATACAATTTCTTTGCTGCAAAGGCAATATAAACTAATCAAATTATGGTAGAAATTTTGTCAGGGTATTATATTTCAGGGTTTTACGATAAAGTGTCTGCATTCTGAATGCATAAAGTACCGCCCAAATTATTTTAATAATTTAGTCAAGACATAATCCTCAAGGAAATGAGTTGAGACACTGCACTCTCATCAATTTATGGCAGATGCTTTTTATATAGTAAAGTTCTAGAAAAAATATTTAAATAAATATTGCCCGACTAGCGAGAAATTTAAATAAAATTAGTAAGTTACTGCACCAATTTGTATTCTACTGGTTTATGTCTTCACTAATTTTATTCAATTTTCTTACCTTGGGAAAAATTAACTAAATTATGGCAGTTCCTTAGTCAAGACACCGATACATCTTTTACAAACAGGAAGCATAAAATTTGGCATTTAATAATTTTTGTAGTTTCTATAAATAATTGTGATGCCTCTAAAAATCGGAATAAAATAATTCTCGCTTGCCAGAAATACACAAATGGGTTGAATAAGGAGCTGCTATAATTTAATTAATTTTTGTTAGGTTAGGAAATTTGAACAGATTTAGTCAAGAAATAGACCAAATGAAAATAAATCGGCTAGTCCGGGAATATTATTGACATTTGGCTTTTAAAAAATGTTATGGTTCCTATAAATAATTGTGATGCCTCTAAAAACATAAATTTGTCCAATTTTCCATAAGAACCTTTAGTGCCATAAATTATCATAGTTTATTTAGAATAAGAAAATTGAAAAGAACTAGTCAAGACATTGATCAGTGGAAATCAAATTGGTTCAGTGACTGACTAAATTATTTAAATTCTTTGCTAGGCGAGCAATGTTATTGACATGTAGCTATAAAAAAAATTTATGCTATTTGTTTATACTATTTGTCAAGGATATATCAGTGTTCTGACTAAGGAACTACCATAATTTTGTTAATTTTTGTCAAAGTTAGAAAATTCAATAAAATTAGGCAAGACATAGATAAATGAAAAATAAATTGATTCAGTAATTTACTAAATTTATAAAATTTCTCGCTAGTCGGGCAATATTATTTCTGATTCAATAAATTTCTCTTAAAATAAAATGTGTCATGAATTGTCATAATTTTTTAGAGTAAGAATATTGAAAAGAACTAGTCAAGATATAAACCGGTGGAAAATAAATTGGCTGAGTAACTTACTAAATTGCTTAAATTTCTCACTAGTCGGGCAATATTATGAACATTTCTCTTTAAATAATTCGGTTGTTTCCCTTAATTAATTGTGAATCTTCCAAAAAGTAAAATAAAATATTAATCAAAAAAGTAACATAATTGTCATAATTAATTCATTTTTGCAAGGATAAGAAAATGAAACAGAATTAGTTAAAGGATTCACAATTGGTAAATAAATTGGTTCAGCAATTTACTAAGTTATTTATGGTGAATTTCCCGATTGTCGGACATACTTATTGACATTTAGCTTTAAATTAATTTTATATTTCCTGTTTGTCAAAGATGTATCAGTGTCCTGACTAAGGAACTGCCATAATTTAGTTAATTTTTCCCAAGGTAAGAAAATTGAATAAAATTAGTGAAGACATAAACCAGTGGAATACAAACTGGTGCAGTAACTTACTAATTTTTTTAAATTTCTCGCTAGTCGGGGAATATTATTCACATTTGGCTTTTAATAAATTTTTAAAAATTTACTATAAAAAGCATTATGTCTTGGTTAAATGGTTTAATAAAAGCTTCCGGTACTTTATGCATTCAGAATCCAGACAGTTTAGCATAAAACCCTGAAAGATAATACCTTGAGAAAATATCTACCATAATTTAATAAGTTTATATTGCCTTTGCAGCAAAGAAATTGTATCCAATCTTTTTCTGTTTGGCAACCCCAATGCTTACATACACAAACTCTCCGTCTATCTGTCTGTTGCAACGCAAACTAGTATTTCAATATTGAAGCTTAACTTACTAAATTACTATAAGCTTGGCATTCCAGATCAATAGCTTACATAGACCACTATGTATATGACATAGCTGCCATAGTTCGAAAATTAATTAACAAAATTTTCGTTAAAAATAGAAATAAATCAATTTTATTTTAATAAATATTTAAAAAAAAAAATCGTATAACAAAAATTTAATTTTGAATTAAGAAAGGAGAATTTAAATCTCCACTAACAAAGATAATAATTTCAGAGCTCAACTGCAATTTACAAATCTTTTAAATTTCATTCGTTTTCTTGTTGCTAGTTTCTGACCCAATTAATTCTGACCAATTAATTTTCCTTTGGTCTATTTCTTGACTAGTTCTGTTCAAGTTTTCCAACCTAACAAAAATTAACTAAATTATAGCAGCTACTTATTCAACCCATTTGTATATTTCGAGCAAGTGGGAATTATTTTATTCCGTTTTTGGGAAATTCACATTTATTTATAGGAAAAACACATAAAAAGCCTAATTTTATTGTAGATAAATAAGAAATTTTACACTTACGATATTATAATGCATAGTTATAGTACAATTATAGCAACTAAATTCTAATAAAAGTTGAATAACGTAGAGCAAATGCTTGCTGGAGAAAAGTTTTTTCCCCTATTGGGACATAAATAATGGCTAAATATATTGGTTCAAATAATGTTTTTCTTATTCCAGGGGAAATTGAGTGAAATTAATGAAATATTTATACTACACATACTATGCAAAAGTAGAAATCATCCTGCCCAAGTGTTATAGCTATATTCTTCATTATCAGCACATAGATTTGTAAAGGCTGGATTGCGACCTCTAATACATTCGGAAGCAGGTGTACCAGACCGATAAATAGGATTGTTTTGGACATTTGTAACCGCATAGTTACAGGCAAGTAGTGTGGCACTTACACCTGCTGCATCAGTATAACGTGCTATGGCACATCCCACGCGATTGCTACGCTCATTTACCATTGTAGTGAAATGACCAATTTCTCTGGAAAGTAGATCTCGATTATCAGATATCAGAAATAATGAAATGTTAATCGATTGTTATCGATCGTAATACGTACGGTCCACCACGTGGTCGATAGGCTTCCATATCAGCACTTGTCGCATCTCGATATTCATTGAACCATCCAGCGATACGTTGTCGTATATAATCACCGATATCTCCGCTGCGTGTAAATAATATGCTTAAGTTCTGTCCAGAATATCGATAAGTATTTGTATTGCGGCATTCATCGTGTGCCATGCGACACTGTAATGTATTATAGGCTGCTATTTGGGCAATTGTCGGGTCCCACGACATGCTGGCCATATGCAAAGCACTAGGAAAACCACTTAACCCGCCACCAGCCAACAGATTCCTCCGTTCATTATGCTCCCGCAGAATTAACGGTATATGTGGTTCGATTGGCACAAATTCACCGCTGCAGCCGGCGGCAAAACGCTAAAAATAATATACAAAAAATAAGTTTAAAAAGAATAAAATAAAATAAATAAAATAATTTAATAATATAAATAAAAAAAAAAACATATAAAAAAAACGGTATAACAAATATATAAAAAAAAAATAAGTGAAATTAAATTTTAAAAAAAATAATAAAAATAAATAAAAAATACAATTACAATAAAATAAAACTAAATAAATAAATAATTAAAAAAATATTAAATTAAATATTAAATATAAATATTATTTATAAATAAATACATTATTTTTAATTAAATTAAAAAAGGAAAATAAAATAAAAAAAAGACAAAAAAAAAATTATGTAAGTAAAATATAATAATAATAAAAATAATAATATAACAAAAAATATATATAATATAATAACATAATATCTAATTATAAAAATATTATATTATACTTAATTATGATATACATATTTTTCGATATCTATATATATATATTCTAATAATATAATATAAAAAAAAATAATATAATTCATTTCAAATATATTTTTACATATATTTCTGTGTTTTCCATATTTATGCTTAGATATTCATTTAATTTCACATTAAATATTTAATAATAAAATTAATGGAGTCAAAATAAATGTTATCTGTAGATTTGAATTATTAAATTTGTCTAATTTAGGATGTTTGTAATTTAGTTGTTTAGCATTTTCAATGCAATTATGGGAAAATATTTAGCAACATTTAATTGTAATAATCGAGAAGAATTATTTACTTGTTTTGTATTGAAAATTAGTTTACAATTCACACGGAATGTTCACATATTGTTGGCAAATACCAAATTTCGAATGAAAACAATATTTGAACATGTTTGCAACAGATTTAGTAAATTTCAAAGTTTGTAGATGGCATAAAGCAGATAAAAGGCAGAAAGGTAAAAGTTATACTATTTATGGCAAAATACATGATAAACAATAATTGACAGCAATGAAGTTTGATTGGTCAGTTGCTGATATATATATATATATCTTTCTTTCTCTCTCTCTCTTTATAAATGCATCGATGCAAGCTAAGCTATAGACTTACAGTAGGCTATTGGCAAAATGAGCATGATATATCATTAGAAATTAGCTTCATATTGCTGCATATTGCATTGGCCAAGTAACTAAGGAATCTTATTGTTTCTAAAATAGAATTTAAAATGAAAATGCGATTATGAGTCTGTTGTATTCAAATATGAATATGTGACTTACACCACTGTTTCCACAGACAACATGACGCAGTCCACCTGGACACAATGCTGGATCACAATAGCCTTGTCCATCGACCAATTGAAAGAAACTGCAGGTAGCCAAACAGTAGGAAAACCAATAGTAAAACCAAAAGAGACGCTTATTCGAATTGTAAGTGTGAATCATTGGAAAAGTGTCGGAAAAGCTGGAAAAAAAAAAAGAAAAAGAGTTCTGCTGATATCGCGTGGATATTATTACAATCGAGCGGCCCGCCAGCTGAGTTGTATTTATAGTCAAAGGTTTTGTGTGCGTTGTGCTATTCCGTTTGCTGGTTTACAATGGGAATGAGAATGAGAATGGGGAATGATACTGTTATTGGAACTGGGACTAGGACTGAGACTGGGACAATGAAAATGACAATGACAATGACAATGGCTTAGTGCATATTGCATTCCAGATTTCATATATCATATATACATACAATATATATATATATATATATGTATATATCATTCATATATACAATCAAATAGTACATATATCTGGGTTTTGACATCAAGACATCTGTTGTTCGTTTGTCTGTTGCTCTGTTTTTCTGTTTTACTGTTTGCTCTTGTTGTTGCTGTTATTATTGTTGTTGTTTACTTTATATGCTCTCTATACGTGACTCTGTACAAATCAAAAGTGAGTTATTTTCGCAAAACTGGAGCTGCTAAAGCAATAAGTGAATCGTTCCCGCTGATTGTTCGCATACCAGCAACACACAAACACAAACATATATGTATGTATTCCCCTAAACGAACAAAAGAACACGCACACACAGAGACTCATGCATGTTTGTATGTATGTATTCATGTGCTATGCTGCGTATACGTAATACATTCGCATGCATTCGCTCTCAGGCCTGAAAGTAGACAGCGGCTGCTATTAATGTATTTCACTTTTCCTTTATCCACTTCCTTTGCGCATATATGTATGTATATAAAAGATTCACTTCAATTGAAAATTCTATTTTCAACTGACTTTTAACATGACTTTGTATCTGGCTAATTGAATCTAGCAAGCTTAACGCGACATTTAACTAACCTTAAATAGCTTGAAGTGCTTCAATGAGCCATTGACTGGGATACTGTTAATAGTTTGCATTTCGTTATTTAAATTTTAACTCATAGGATATTGGCATTCAGGTTGTAGATTTAAGATATATGAGCATTACGTATACGTCGAATTTTTGCTAAAAAAAAAGAAGAAAAATACCGTGCAAACTCTTTGTCTAGTATACAATTATACAAAGCTATTTAGAATTTTGTTTTTCTTTCGACCCGCCGAAGATAACCTACCATTTTTATTATTATTATTAAATTATTATTATTATTATTAAAAGAAAAATAAATACATTTCTTCTAAAAAAATTAAAAAAAAAAACAATTATCAAAAATTTGACTTTGACGGAACCGGAATTTAAATTTCCGTTAAAAATAAATATTAATAATTTCAGAGATAAAAATTTTAATATAGTTTAAAATTTAGTCAGAACTACTAACTTCATTTAATTACTGCTAATAAAAGATTGATTGATTCAGACAAGCTCAAGAATTCTATTATATCTCATAGATACTCTATGTATCTTAAAGATACTTTCGTGTCATACAGATACTTTTTTATCTGAAAGATACTTTTGTATATTAATGATATATTTTATCTCATTGATAGTTTTCTATGACAAAGATACTTTTGAATCTTTCAAATATTTTTGTATCTCAAAGATACTTTTGTATCTCAAAGATACTTTTGTATCTCAAAGATACTTTTGTATCTCAAAGATACTTTTCTATGTCAAAGATACTTTTGTATCTCAAAGATATTATTGTACCTCAAAGATACTTTTGTATCTTTATGATACTTTTGTACCTCAAATATACTTTTGTATTTTAAAGATACTTTTGTATCTCAAAAAATAAATTGGTGAAGTTACTTTGTGCTAGTTTCTGTTGGCCTTATATTTCATACGGAAAATCTATTGATTTTTACTATTTCTCAGCTTTGCCAAGATCAAATTGCTTCCCTTAAATGAGCGAGAGAGAAATATTGAAAGCTGTCAAAGCCTCTCATCAATTTCTAAGCACCCAAACACACACACACACATATTTAGAGCGCCGCACAGGTATGCTGTTTCTTTCAACGCTCTGTTTTTGCTGCATAACATAATATTAGCTATTGAGTGAGAGATAGAGAGAGAGAGAGAGAGATAGAGAAGACTTAACGATCAATTATTTGAGCGCTCTGCAGAGAGCTGAGTTTTATAAATAGCAATGCAGCAGCGCAACGACAGTTAGTAAGTTACTTGGTGCAGTGCTGTGCAATGCGTTCCTGTACAGTGCGTTGCTAAGAATGTAGACTGACAAGCAAAATAATAATAGGCAATGTTCTACTGTTGATTTTTACTGTTACTCGTCTCTGAAATGATCTTTGCTTTCTTGTTATTTTACTTTATGGAAAATAATTTTAAAAAATAAAATAAAATAATTTAATAAAATTTATAATAATAATAAAATATAAATCAAATTATTAATTTAAATAAAAATTTAATTTTATTTAACTAAAATTAATTTTATTTATTTGTTTTTATATTTGTTTAATTATTAATTTTTAAAATTATTTTTTTTTAAATAATTTATTATTTTTAAAATTATTTATTTATTTTTAATTTAAATTTTTTATATTTAATTAAATTTTTTTTTTCTATTTTACTTAAATTATTTTATATAATAATATTTGTTAATTTTATTTCATTTCATCTCATAAAAATTTAAAATCTGTTAAATTAAGTTTTTAGCATTTCCGATCAAGCTTGAACTTAGCCACGCTCAGTATTTGTTGTACAATAATTGAGCTTAAATTTTCAGCAATGCTTCGATGGAACTTTACAGATTTTCTTTGACCTTCTCAGTCTATGACATTTGCAAAGAACTCAGCTTGGTCAGTTTCTTGCATTGCGTTGCGTTGCGTTGCCGCTGCTGTTGCTGTTGCTGTTGCTGTTGCCGTTGCAGCATCGATTTTGATTCCCTGTCAGTGGATGACAGGAAACTTTTATGTAGCCTGCAGACCAATCAGCCAAGAGTAAAGAGTCCAGGGCTTAGCTTTGAGTGCCGACACTCCGAACCTTTTTTTTTTCTGGTCAACTTCAAAACTGACATAGTGCCTAAGGGAAGCTTTGTTGCTGTCCGGTTGCAATGATGAGACGTTAATTGAAATGTTGCCTCCATGTTGCACCTGCATCTGCATCTGATGGCTGACAACGTTGACTTCTATTGTAGACTTTTTCATTCTCATTCTTAGTTTTGTTTTTGTTAAACTTTGAATTTGAATTTGAATTTGAGACCACAGAACTTGGGCATATTTTACATGTTTACATATTTCACTTTTATATGCATTCAATTTTTGTACTTCTTTTCCCATTTCCCATTTCTCATTTCTCATTTTGCATTTCACTTTTCTACTATTCATTTTTCCCATTTTTCACCTTTTGCATTTCGCTTCATGCATTTCAATTCCAATGATAAAGGAAAAGAAAAAGCAATTTTCTAGTTGAAATAAATTGAATATTAAAAATAAATAAATTTCAAATGAAACTAAACAAATCAATAAAATCTTCATCAGATTTTATAATAATATTTATGTTGAAGAATATTTAAATTGTTTTTTTTTCTTCTTCTTTTTCTTTTCTTTTCTTTTCTTTTATTTTCTTTATATTGAAAATTGTTTTGATTATTTGATGTAATTGCATTTTACATAAATAGTTTGCATTGATATTGACGAGCTGAGTCAGTGTCAGTTTAGCTGCTCAGTTGCTCAGCTGTTTAGCTGCTTAAAGGCTTTTGCATTTTCATTGTTACAAGAGCTAAAACATGTTTCATCATGCTCATGCTCTCAAAGCCCTTTTGGCATTTTCTCATTCCCTTTGCGTTGCTATGCATTAAGCTTAGAAAGCTTCGGGCCACTTGTAAGTTGAAAGCAAAACAATTCGATTATTCTCATTCTCATTCTCATTTTTATTTTCTTTTTTGTTTTTTTTTTTTTTTTTGTTGCTTTTTCAAGCTTTCTTATTTCACGTGTTTCAGTGTTTTAATGTTTCAGGCATTCTTTAAGGTGCAAGGACTCAACTATTTTAGCTCTTCCTCATGTCCTACATGGAATTCAATTGAATCTCTATAAGCTCTTGAAGCTATATTAAAGGAGATAATGTCCAGACTTTAGATTGTAGACATTAAACTTGAGGGAGAATCCTTTATGTTTTTAAACATAAGATTTATACGTTTCTCTTTCTCACACACTCTCTCACTCTCTCTTTCTATATATATATTTCTCGCTCTATTTATGTTTCTTTTCTATATTATATTCTCCTATATAAAGCTCATATATCTCATTTCAGTGAATATCTGGCACTGTACCTGTCAAAGCACCTTGAACTTTTATTAAATTGATTTTTTTTTTTGTTTTTAATACTCTTTCAAGGTTATATTAATGCTGTCAATGAGTTTGTAATGTTCATAAGGTGAAGCATGCTAAACTCTTTGTTTAAGCTTTAAGCAAGTGTATAAAATCTTCGGCATATTGAAAATAACTTTAATTTTCTTGTTTATTTTTTACCATGCAGCAAAAGTCGACGAAATGTTGAACATTGAAAATGAATTTGGCCTTTGGTCACAAAGGACTTATGCCTGAAATTAAATATTATATATGTAGTATTTATTTTAAAGCTTGTTCTTATTTTTTTCTCATTTGTTTTTATTTTATTTTTGTTTTGAATTTGATGAGTATTTACAAGTTGGGTTCAGTTCAACGAGAAAGAGAAGAAAAAAAAAATAACACAGTGTAAAAAAAGAAAAGGAGAAAATAAAAAAAAAAAAAAAATAGAATAAAAAAAATAACAAGAAATTTTGACAGGATTGTTTCAGCCGTGTGTAGAAGACTGTTTACCAGCCGCTTTGGGCCCAACCGCCTTGTGGTGCCCAGCCGCCGCCGCCGCCGCCGCCACCACCGCTGCTGCTGCCAGCATCGGAGATGACCTTGACGATCTGTACGGCACCGGAGCTGCCGCCGCCATGGCCGCCGCTATAACCGCCACTATAGCCACCAGAGGACCAGCCAGAGCTACCGCCGCCATAACCGCCACCATAGCCGCCGCCGTAGCCGCCGCCGTAGCCGCCGCCGTAGCCGCCGCCGTAGCCGCCGCCGTAGCCGCCGCCAGCACCTCCTTCAGAGATAACCTTGACGATTTTGACGCTGCCAGAGCTGCCGCCGCCATGACCGCCGCCGTAGCCGCCGCCATAACCGCCACCATAGCCGCCGCCATGACCACCGCCATAGCCGCCACCATGACCACCGCCATATCCGCCACCACCGCCGCCATGACCACCATCGGAGATGACCTTAATGACCTTTACGGTGCCACCGCCGCCGCCGCCGCCACCGCCATAGCCGCCACCGCCATAGCCTCCACCACCGCCGGATGACCAACCGCCACCGCCGCCGCCACCGGAAGACCAGCCGGAGCTAAGGCCGCCACCGCCGCCACCACCGCCAAGGAAGCCCGCTTGGGCCATGCTGCATACAGCGAGCAGACAAACGAATACCTTAGGATAAGGATAATATAAGGATAATATCACATTTTATCAGTACAAGGCACAAAAACAACTTCACGACACAAAATCAACAAAAAAATAATAGAAAAAAAAAAAATAATAATGCTTAGAAATTTGCTAATTCCGGGATGCGAAATTTCAAGCTGTAGCACAAACAGGACGCACCTTCATCTTGACTCTGGGTTAAGAGTATGGATGTGTGTGTGTGTGTGAGTGTGTGTTGCGACTGCGACGATAGCTGAACTTCAACTGTGATAATGCAGTGACGATCAGTTGCTTTTATGCGTCCAAGTTGCTCAAAGAGTTGGTCTGCACGCAGAAAAAAAGAAAGAAAGACACAGAGAGAGAGAGAGAGAGACAACGAATATAAAAGCACGAGGCAAAGGCAACAAAAGGCAACAATAATAACAATAACTAGCTTAGCCCAGCCCGTACATCAACTTTTGGCCACAACTGTATGCTAATGTATGACACTCTAATTGCTTGTCCACGCGATGCGATGTGATGTGATGCGATGTGATGTTATGCGATGTGATGCTAAAGCGAATTATGCCATCATCAAAGAGTTAGCCCATGCAATCAGCCAAAACTCGCATCATTCACTCAGTCCCAGTCCCACTCCCAGCCTCATTTTACACTATATAGACTCTTCACTCTTTGTCTGTCTGCAGTCTGTTTGCGCAGAGCTTCACACCCGCAGCTGTAGCAGCAAAAGTCGTTAAGTTATTCAGTTCAGTGTCAGTTCATCTTTATCGTTAGTTCATTTCATCCATTCGCTCATTCGCTCATTCGCCCATTCGCCTAGTTGCCCATCGTCTATTCACTCATTTTGACTATTTGGCTATATTTGGGCTACTTGGCAGCTTTGTTTATTAACTCGTTATGCAATTCATCAAAAAGAAAACAAAACAACAACAACAACAACAGTAACATCAACATCAACTTACACCAAGCAAAATGTATAAAATAAAATACATAAACAGGTAACGAAAATTTTGCACAATACAAAAGCATCTCAACTATTTGATACCCTGCAATTAAAATACTTAACATTTACTATTACTCAGTGACATATAAAAAGTGAATTTAGATATGTAACAGCTGCTAGAAAATATTGTATATTTGCTTACAATTACTAGATCAAGTAGTGCAACTATTTTATGGCGCAAAGGAAAAACTTCTTGGAATAATTTATAAAATAGACTGATAATTATATATGTCTGATCGGCTATGCTGTTAATGCTATTCACGAATATATATACTTTATATATATGAGAATCTGACAACTTGCTATTCTTTACATATATGTACATATGTACTCAGACTTTATATACCCTGCAATAATTATTCTATAAAAAATTCTTCAACAATTCTTTACATGCCTGTAGAAATCGCAAGCTATATAAAAATTTGTATAAGCAGCATAAAGAGTATTTCGCAATTGGTGCTAGTCAAAAGCAAGTTTTACTTTATACTAACATATATTTGTTTCAATTTTGCCAATAAATGTCTAGCCTGCAAAGCCATCATGGGGATCGATGGGGTCATTCGGCATGCATATTAATTGTTTGGCCCCCACAAATTTAGACTGTTTTTCGATAGCAGAGCATAACAGAGCGCAAAGCAACCTTCATTTCGACACTTGATAGATGGCAAAGCAGCAGCATAGCAGCCAAAAGCATACAGCATACAACAGACGGTAGACGATAGACGATAGACGGTAGACGGCATCTAATAATTTTTCCAGTCTTTCCGTCTTTCGGTATGTTAACGTTAATTGCTTCATCTACGTTGCGTTTCATGACGGAAGCCCCCCCCCCCCCTACAAATCCCATGCAGTCACGACAACTTTATGCTTGAAAAAGGCAAACTTTATGCTATGAATACTATGAATACTACCGCGACTATCATACCATATATTCTCTCTCTCTCTCTCTCTCTCTTTTTGTATCATTTCCAAATAGTATTATTATAAGTAGCAACAAAAATTTTGTTTCAAAGTTTTATATAATTCCTTCTCATTGTTGTTGTTGTTGTTGTCGTGCTTGTTGTTGTTGATTTGAGAATATATCAAATTCAAGTCTATAAAATCCTAATTCAAGTATTTTGATGAGGGTTCATTTTGGTTTTGGTTTTGCTTCAAAAAAAGTTCGAGCGCGCACAAAACGTTTATTTAAAGTTTTCAGCCTAATCCCCTAGACGGATATTCAGTTTATTTGCTACTACTATGTATGTATAATTTCTTACACATTTTCACATACACACACACTCACACACACACACACACATTCTCATATACATTCACACACAAAATTATATTACATGTTGCGCCTCCTCTACTTTTAGCTCATACGAAATTGATTATCGAATTATTATGCAATTTCTGAGATGAAATGAATTGATAAATATATAATTAGGCTTATAATTATATATTATAATATATAAATTATATATATATATATATATATCTGTTTATAATAGCCGAAAATTTTTAATGATTTGCTTTAAGTTGTATAATTTTATGTTAAATATAGTGTGAATATTCTGACAACATAGTCATTAAATACTTCAAGGATAATAAAAAGTGGAAAAATTTGAAAGCTATTATGCAGATGACATATGTATGTTGCCATTGACAAAGCTAAGTATATAGACATATTTGCATTATAATATTATGGAAGTTGAGAAAAGTTAAAGTTGCCATATTTGGTCATATTTAATTATTTAATGGCATGACAATCAACATATATATTTTGCAATAATTTATATAAATATTTAATGCGTTTTCAATAAAAATAAATATGAAAAAAATATTTAATTATTTTTTTTTCTATTAAAGGCATATGACATGTTGCCATATTACATGTTGCCATATTACATATTGCCATATTACACATTGTCATATTATGTCTGTTAATACAAAGAACAGTAAAATATTAATCAACTTTCTTTGAGCAAGTACTTTAAGTCTTTACTTCATCATCTCCTAGTGTCAGTTATATGACAGCTGTAGAGCATATAAAATAAACAATGATAAGGGTCAGATATATGTATGTACATATACATATACATATACATATACATATACATATACATATACATATACATCTAAATATACATAAACATATGTAAGTATGAAATATGAGACAAGTATTTATTGTTGATTCTTTATTTTCATTTTTTTTTTTTTTTTGTTTATTAGTCTAATAAATGTAATATATTTGTAGTATGTATAAAAGAAACTTTGTGTTTAACCAGATAAAAATCTACTTAGAATTTCTCTAGACTAATTTAATCATTCATACAAAAACTTTTTTGACAGGTCAGAGGTCAGACAGACAGTACAAATTACTGTGTTGTTGTATATCGTACAATGATGCATAGATTTTCATCATTACAAACACTTAGCCCAAATTACAGCCGTTAAATGTAGCTAAACTACAAAATACAACATACTAAAAGATACTAAAGCTCAATGTAATGCTATGCTATGCAATGAAAGATCTCATAACTTATTCAATTAACTTAATATGCATGAAAGACATAAACAAAAAGCAACAAAAGAAAAAAAAAAAGGGGCAAAAGAAAATACAAGTATATAAAATAAAATAAAAATAAAATAAAAAATAAAAATACAAACACGAATGAATACAACAACAATAAAAATAAAAATAAAAATAAAAAATGTATCAGCAAAGAGTGTGAAGCGTCGGAGGTGTCTTCTCTGCAGAGTCTTTTGGAGTCTGGCATACATACATACATAATAGTCCATAAATTATCTGAGGTCCATTTGCGGGTTATGCGTCGACGCCTTTCACTACATGGCAAATATTAATGGGTCTTATTTAAATCAAAGCTCCCGACCAACTGTAACAACTTTACCAACTTTACCAACTTCACCAACTTCACTAGCTGACCAGCTGACCAACCAAATGACCAACTACTGTCGACTGTCTACTATCTACTGACATTTTGTTAACAGATTTTTTGTCATTATTAAAATGATTTTATGTGCTGACTTTTATGTGGTATAACATTACCATTACCATTTTTTGTTGTCAGACTGATTTCATATCAAAATCAAAGATACATACGCCTTACATTTATTTCTTTTATTTATTTTTATTACTTTCTTGCCATTGTAGTTTTGTTGTAATCGTAGCATTTACAACGTTTATTAGCTGTCGTCTTTCTTTTTTCTTTTTTTTTTTTTGTATTATTTTATATTCATCTCGCAGTTTTCTAAGTTTCCCAAGGCTTCCCACAACTGCTAAATTTGTGGGCGTGGCATTATCCAATTATTCAATGAACCTTTTTCTTTGGCAACCGCAAAACTTTTATATGCCAAACATACATACATACATATGTATATGAAAAAGCATATAAAGTCTAATTCGCTTCACACAAATAGTTTTCTCCAAGAAAAAGAAAAGGATCCGTAATACTCTGTAGGAATTGTGTATAGGAAATATTCCTTGAATTAGCATAATATAATAAACAGCTAGAAAATCGAAAGTAGCTACAAAAGATTGTAGCTCATGTATTATTGCGGGGTAACTACTATTCGAGCATATAATGGAACTATTCTTCTTTGGGATTCGTCACGTATTTCATCTACTTTTACTTTTGGGTTATAATTTTTATTTATATTTTTTTTTTATAGTTTTTCATCTACTTCCCACATTGAAATGTCTGCTTGAATTTGACAAATGTTTCTCTTTTTTTTATATAAAAAGTAAGCGATATATACGAGTCTATATAATATTTTGTCTGTGATATTTAAAGTTTATTAATTGATTTTCATATGAAATTAGTTTATTCATTTTTTAATTTTATTATTTATTTTTTTTTTAATTTTTTTTTCTTAATATTTATTGGAAAAATATTTTGTGTTTATTTTGTCTCAGCATGAGCAGCCAACTAATGATGCATGAAGCATGAAGCATGAAGCATAAAGATAATCATAATGAAGATGAAAGATGGAAGAAACAGAATTAATGATGATTACAAAATAGTATCAATAAATTGTTTGATTGAACAAATTACAGCATCTGCATCTTTGCATCTCTGCAACTTTGCAGCTATCTGTGAATTTATACGATTATCTGTTTAATGCTTTAAGCATGCTCAAGGCCTCACCACGCAATGGAAACACTGTAAATGTCACGACCCTGAACTTCTTACGATCTGTGAACTATGATCTTATGATCTTATGATCTTACGATCTTACGAACTTATGATTTTCAGTTGTTGTTATTTTACGCTTCATTTGAGCTCAAGAAAATGATACATAGAGTGTTTTTGTTTTTGGTTTTCAACATAGTTGTAAGCACATTTATTAAACTATACAAAGATTTAATTAAGAAAAAAAAAAAAGATTTTTGTTTTCAGTAATAGAAAAACAACTTAATGATATATATGTATGTATATAGTAACAACATCTACAAGGCTAATGCCGTTGCTCAACTCGGACAACAGAAACAAAGTGAGTTGAGTGCTTGGCATATCACATGGTTATGTGGAATGTGGATATATAATGGCGCACATGTGTATGATGAGTGGATTGGCATTGGCCTTAGAGCTGAAGGCTTGCAGCTTTAATCCCAGCCAGAAGCACCGCCGGTAGCCCAACCGCCGCTTGAGCCGCCACTGTAACCGCCAGCGGAGCCACCGCTGCTGCCGCCACCGATGATGCTAATAATTTTAACATCTTCAGCGCCATGACCAGAAAAATCACCGCCATGTCCGCCGTATCCACCGAATCCACCATCTCCGCCATGTCCACCATGACCGCCATGTCCATGCTCAATGGCGCCGCCATCTTCGTGAATCACTTTAACAATGTTCACTTCTCCGCCATGTCCGCCGTGGCCGTGTCCATGTCCGCCGTGACTGTGACCGCCGTGGGAGAATCCAGCATCATGACCAGATTCTTGAATGACTTTAACGATTTTGACTTCGCCGGCTTGTTCGAAACCACCGCCATGTCCATGACCATGATCGAAACCACCACCGCCGCCGCCGCCACCGCCATGTCCATGTCCCTCTTCGTGGATAACTTTGACAATTTTGACTTCGCCGCCACCGTGTCCACCATGGGAGAATCCACCGCCGCCGGCACCGCCATGTCCATGACCGAAACCACCGCCGCCGCCACCACCACCGCCATGTCCATGTCCTTCTTCATGGATTACTTTGACAATGGTTGGAGCTGAGCCACCACCGCCGCCAGAATAGCCGCCACCTCCACCTCCGGAGGACCAGCCACCACCGCCGCCAGAGTAGCCACCGCCACCACCAGATGACCAGCCACCGCCACCACCACCGCCGCCGCCACCACCTCCGAGGAAGCCAGCTTGGGCAAGTGTCACACAGGCAATCAGGCAAACGAACACCTAGCAGAGCAATATGCAAAGTGTCAGTGGAGATGAAGGATGCATTAGATGTTGCGCTCTTCCTTGAGCTATACTCACTTTCATTTTGTTGTCGATTATGCTTAAGTTCAGCGTTAGCTCTTGTTAGACGAGGTTAAACCTTGAGACTATGTCAGTTACTAATATTGATAGCATGCACGTTGGCTGCTATTTATACAGCATCCAGAGTCAGAGACGAGCAAGAAATTGGCTACCTAAAGAGAAATGCGTGGACAGAGATAAGCGATGATTCCAGCAGAAGCAGAAGCAGCAGCAACAGCAGCAATAGCAATAGCAACAACAATGAATAAACAAATATAAAAACAAACGCCAAAGTCACTGACAGCGTCTATAAACAAGTTCACGACCTGGAATAACACCTCTGGCACCTCGTATACCCCCAAGACCATACACTTAACCCTAAGTTATACTTTATGCATTCATTTATTTATTAATTTGTTTTCATTTTGAAAAACAGAAAGTAATTAATCGCTGTTGGATCTCTTTATATCTTCATAAGTTATGTCAATAAGGATTCAGTTGTCTTGCTCAACAATATCAAATAGTTATAAATATATATATGTATATGCACGTAGATAATGTGTGATTGTATATCGTTATAGGAATCATCATTGTAATGAGTTTTATCTTCTTTTTATATCAATTGCATTGTAAATCTATTGATTGCATAATATAATTCATTTTTGGATGGTCATCCTAAAGGAATTCAGCTTATGTTAGCTATTAAAACTACAGCTTACAGCTGGCAATGCATTTCATATCATTAGAACTGTCAGTATGCAGAGTTTCATCATCATTGTAAATTCCATTTGTAAAGTAAAAGTCTTTTTGGATGGTCATCCTAAATTCCAGCAGTCAATAGTTTAGATTGAATCAGTCTAATGCATTCATGAATCATTAATGACTTGAGGAACTTGCTTTAATTGTTAATTGTACTTTAAATAAATTGAAGTATAGTTCAACCAAACAATTTTTTTTTTTTTTGGGTGGTCACCCTTATATAAAGAAATATTCGTATAGTCAAAAGTTGCAATTTATAGCAGATGAGAAAACTACAAAGCAAATAATTCATAGTAAAAAGCTACGATTAAAGTTTAAGCACTGCTAGTTAAGGCTTAATACTATGTGAAAGTCCACACTGAAAAAATAAAGAGAAAATTTAAATTTAAATATATAATAGATCGAAAATGTTGAGCAGCATGTCTTGAAAGTTGAACATACATAGTTTATCATATTCAAGTAACAACAGAGTAGCAAATATTATTATTATTTTTTTTATTTTATTTTTTTGGCTAGAAAAAGAACTTTTGTCCTTCCAGCATACGCTACTACTATAAAAAATGATAAATGGAAATGTAAATGCAAATGCTCAGCATTTAATCTTATTCATATTTTATAATTTCAAATTTTTTATTATTTTTTTTTTTTTGGTCTTGATTTCATATTTTGAAAATATTAATTTTATAAAAATTTGAATATTAATGAATAATATAAAAAAATCATTAATTAATTGTAATAAAAACTTAATTAATACAAAATGAAATTTATGCTTTGTAATCTTTACGATTATTTAAATATAAATGAAAAATGATAAAAAATAAATTATATTAATAAATAATTTATTCGTGCAAAGGGATTCTAGTGTATAAAAATAAAAGTGAATAAATATTTTCTTTACTACTCAGAGGTTACCTCTCACAATCAATTTTTATAGGGTATTTACGAGTCGATCATACAACGACTGTCAACTCGTATTTGGTTTTCTTTATTTTTGCAACTGTCATGTTATTTACGCAAGTTGCAAACTTTCACATGCATTTTGAGAAAAAAACAAAAATGAAAAAAACCGAAAAAAAGCCCGAAAAAAATAAAAATTGTTTTTCTGCTTTTCTGTTTGTTTTGCTTTGTGGAAGAGTTCAAGTTAAAATAACCGAAAACTTGTTGAATATATTATATATACATGTATAACTAAATATATATATATATATATATATATAGTATATATATATTTGCACATATAAAAACACAAATACTAAGTGTGTGTGAAAATATTTTGCATTCATGAGCACAAAATGAAATGTCACCAACATATTATTTAGAATAAAAGAAATTTATGTAAATTAGTTTTAAAGAGAAAGATATGACAGAAAGTGAGAGGGAAAGAGACAAGAAGATAAAGATAGTTAATTAGGTAAATAATAAACAATGAAAATATTTTAAACCCCAAATAAGAATTCCAGAACAGCGTAAAGTAT
>JBAMBR010001786.1:0-47853 GCA_037044475.1 Zaprionus obscuricornis
TAGATGGTAAACGTTGGAAGAACAAAAAACCGGAATTGAATATTGTCGATTTGCCTGAAATGTTTTTAATGGGTGCATTTAAGGCAACGGTGCGAAAGAATCCTTTTCTAATAACTGGACATGTTACAGACTGTAAAAGCTATTTAGAATCACAGTTAACGCAAGCACTGCAACAACTTTTCCAAAAGCCCGAATGGCCAGGGGCTTTATTACAGATTGATAATTCTGTGTTGGCTATATGGCGTGATCGTGAGTTCTTTTATACATTCGATCCGTTTAGAAGGAACCGTGTTGGTATGGTTGTAGATCCCGATGATTATCGTATTAAGGGTTTGGCTGTACTACAATTACACACAACATTTGATTCTTTTGTGCGCGTTGTGTATCAGAATGCATTGAAAATGCGACGTGGTGGAAAATTCTTTATACATGGCATAAGAACTGGATGTATTCGTCCATTGCAAGTGATGACACAGCAGACAAACAGTTTTCCAGCATTGCAAATGGGATTACCAACATTTACGGATGAGCCCGAACAGCCAGAGCTTAAACAGAAGAAGAGTATGGAAAGTATTCCTGATGAAGAACGTTTCCCTGTCCGCGAAGATAAAGAATTCATCGAAGAACTCATTCTATCGATTATTAATGGAATTATTAAAGATTTGCCAGATAAAAAATTCACTCGTCCTTCTGTTTACTTGCCAGCCCAAAAAGTTCTATTGCGTTCGGACAAGGAGAATTTACGTGCACTACGTTTGAAGATCAAACGTGGCTACGAGTTGGGCGAAGAGGAACAGGAGGATCTAAAACGTGTGAAGACAATCGAAGAAGAACTGGCAATCAAGAGCAATTATTTGACTCTACACGATGGCGCATATATCATTATGGGCAGCACAAGGCTACCGCCGCTGGATGAGCAGACGGCAAAATTAAGCGGCCTGTTGTCTGCTTTGGTGGCAACCGCAATGTCGGCCAAATATAAGGTGTCCACATGGAATTCAGATATAATTGAATTCTGCATATTGGCAGTAAACAATTTTGGCGATCAATATAAAAATTATGAATACAATTTGTCTTGCTTGGTTAGCAGGAAATTGCCAGATATTGTTATTGGTAAGAGTAGCTTCACTCTGGAAGTATCTGAACTGTATAAATCATCGGTGACATCATCGTTACGTCAAGATTTGCTGGAGTTACTCATCGACAATAATCGCGTGCTGGTAGTTTGTCAACGTTTCTCCAGTGTTATCATTAGACGTTGGAATTTGCTATACATGTTCATAGGTTTCCCTTGCAATGCAATTGGATATCGAAAAAATGAACATGGCCAGGCATGCGTTATGCGTTTCATTGAGCTGGATTCATTAATACGACGTATTGAGTACGGATGCAATCCTCAGGGTTGCGCAATTATGAACTATATTGTGGCTGCCATTAAGATTGTTGACAATAACATTAAAGGTCGCTTCCGTCGCTGGCCCAAATCGGATGAGGACGCTGAATTCGATCAAGCGACAGCACGTGAAAAGAGAATACGTAAGAACCGATTGGAGAAGATGCGTTATATTGACGAGGAACTCAGAAAAGAGAATGAGCGTATACAGAAATTCGTGGATGCCAAAAAACAACATGAATATCGTAAGATATGTGGACGTGAGTATAATAACATTTTCAATAATCATTTTTAAATTCTAATAATTTTTATACACAGCCGAGTACGTTGACGTTGGCCTGGACGAGGGAGGAGAAGAAGAAGGGGAACTGGACGATATGTACGAGGAAGAAGAGGTGGAGGGCGAAGAAGAACTCGAGCTGCAGCACAAACCAGGTAGAAGGCTACCCAGAGAGATACGCAGGCCCTATAAGCCACAACCACTTCTTTATGGCTATCATATGCGAAATAAGGATTGCCTCTTTAAAATCCAAGGCAGCTTTGGTCTAAATGAACGCTCCAAGGGCGTTCTCTCCCAAATCCAAACTTGTTACTTTGCGAGCGCTCTGGCTATCCTTAGCGCTACTTTACGTCCATTGGCTGAATGGCATTCCTATCGTATTGATCGCCTCGTTAACCATGCCAAATCAATTGCAGCACGTGTCTGTGATCTAGAATCGAGCTTTGAGCGTGTTGTTCGGCATATTACTATCGATGAATATGAATTTGATATTTGGATACGTAGATTCCAGCCGGCAGGAATGTGGACTCCGCCACCAAGATCACCACCGAAAACACGTGAAGATGGCATCGCAATTTTCAAAAAGAAGCTACAAAAGGCGCTGAGCACGCGCAAGTATCTAATGATCTTTACCCCAAATGGTTGCTTTGCTTTGTATCATGATGAATATTATCATCTCTTCGATCCGTATGGAAGCATGGATAGGATTACAAGTGGAAGTGAAGAATCAATGGAAGGCGAAGACGGTGAACAAGTCGACGGAAAGAAGAATTCGAAGAAATGCCCAAGGGAGGTATCCCAACATTTTACAGAACGAAATAATGCATCATGGGTTCTTTTTGTTGATGTCGATAGCATGTTATTTTATATAGATCATCGTTGCGTTACTGGAGACTGGAAAGAAGCAGAAAAATATTATTTCTATGTTGTTGATATTCTATCATATAAAAAGGCGGCATCCCATACACGTATATTGCAACTGTTGACGGATCTCTCAGTGCCAATGGATTGCAGTAATAGGCATTACGGACATGCTGAATATGAGATTTGTGCCACCAATGAATCTTTGGGTTGGCTAGAACTAGAGAATTGTCTACCTGTCTGGAGTCGTATGAATAGACGTAATACAGCTGGCAAATACCGCAACATGCCATTGAGTAAATTCAAAAAGTTCGATGTGGAGATCGAGGGTCGCCTTTGGTCATTGTGGGGTAATCTTCATCCCGAAGCGCCTGTCTTTGAAGAGTTTTTGCGTGGACGGCAATATCTTGCAATTTATGTGATTGCCTGCTGTGCTGCAAGCGTATATAATCTAATGGACTGGAGTGCTCAGCTTTTGGATAGTATAGTCGTTAGTGGCAACAAGTACTTCCACGAGAGCATAATGCAGATAAATAAAGAAGATTATGAATTCTCCTTGGAGAATCTGAATATCGATTGTGCCTTGGAGGCCATGAACTTTGTGGTACACATCGAGCATGTCTGTTTTGGCAAGCTTTATCGTACACCCACCCATAATCGTATGAACCTTGCTGAGGCACTCATCTACTTCTTTAGCCATTACCAATATGGTATTGTTATGGTGCGTAAACGTGCCTTGGCCATTGGCTTCTGTCCAGGTCATGATGGTGGCTACTATATGTATGATTGCCAGGAGAAAGATCAGCCACTATTTCCAAAGCAACAAGGTGCGTCCTACTTACTTCGGACACGTCATCTTCAAGTGCTACTCTATTGTATTGTGGTGACTCTGAATGTGCCTTATTATAACATTGATTTCAGTATACACAAAGTCGAAATGTTAAGAGAAGGCGCCACCGTTGAAAGCTTAGAAGAGGAAGGGGAATAGTAAAGCCATCTACCATATATACGTAGTGTGCAGTGTAGAATGTTTTAGTGATATTATATTTATTTTTATGAAACGGCTTGATAACAATAATAAAAAATAGAAAAAACCACAAATCTTTGTGTTGTTAATATCGATTGGTACCAGATTATGGGGAAAGATTTACTAGTAATCGATAAGTCGATAGCAATCTGATTAAGTTTTATAAAAATATGTTAGTATTATTATTCAAATGTTGATAGAATGCTTACAGGATGTTTTGGGAAGTTCCTGAATGGTTAAAACTGTGAAAATTATTGAATTATTTGGAAAGATAGCTGGGAAAATAAAAATAAATGTATATGTGATCTGGGCCGGTCATAACACTTGAAAGTCAAAAACATTATATGTACGTAAATCTTAGTTGCTTTGCGTATTTCAACATAAATTACAAAAATTATACTAATCCCAGCTAACGATCTTATGGTGTCCATGGCATATTCCACTAAACATAAGGATACTGACCCTGAGCATTTTATTACCAATGAATGCTTTGGCTGGGTGGGATCTAACACTGGTTTGCCTATTTGGAGTCGCCACAATAGTCATAATACAGCTGGCAAGGAACGTTATATCTCGTTGAGCAAATATAGGAAATACGATGTCGAGATTGAGGGTCGTTTGTGGTCACTATGGGGTAATCTTCATCCAGAGGCATCTGTTTTTAAAAAGTGCTTGCGTGGACGTCAATATCTTGCTATCAATGTAATGGCCTGTTGTGCAGCAAGCGTATACACTCTTATGGATTGGAGTTCTCAGCTTTTAGACACAATAGTCGTTAGTGGCAACAATTACTTTAAGCAAAGCATTGCGAAAATTAAAAAAAAGGATTTTGAGTTTTCTCTAGAGAATCTTAATATTGAATGTACGCTGGAATCTCTCAAGTTTATGGTACACATCGAACATGTCTGCTATGGCAAACTATATCGCATACCTAGCCAAAACCGTATGAATCTTGCCGAAGCACTTGTCTACTTCTTTAGCCATCATCAATTTGGTATTGTTACGGTACGTAGGCGTGCATTAGCTATTGGATTTTGTCCCGGACATGATGGTGGCTACTTTATGTTTGATTGCCAGGAGAAGGATAAACCTTTATTTCCAAAATATCAGGGTGCATCCTATTTACTTCGCACAAGACACCTTCAGGTGCTCCTTTATTGCATTGTGGTTGCCTTAAATGTGCCCTCTTATTATGTTGCATTCAGTATACACAAAGTAGAAATGATGAATAGAGATTGATGTTTACAAGTTTCTTGAAATTACTATATTTTGGATTTGAAATACGCAAAGATGAACGATTTCACTTATTTTAGAACTTTTATAGAATATATCGATCGTACAATAAATATACAAGAAAAATCGTTATTAATCCCTTATTTAATTTTATAAGCTTCTGATAGCACTTCAGAATGTTTCATTATAACGAAAAGTTTCTTTTTTCAATTTTAATAGCAAATTTATAACTTTTAATTGATCATTATATACTAAGGTAACAACATTTAATAACAACAAATTGAGAACTTTTAACTGGAAGCAAAGTTGTTCAGTTACTAATGCCTTAAACGTTGATCTTCTGCGGCTTGTCTGTAATGATAACCGTCATCACGCAGCTCATGAGCTGGCTCTGGCTCATAGGCCATTGTCTCAGCATCGGATGGTGCCATGGGCTGCTGTACATCCAGAATGTAAGGCATTTCTTGTTCCTGCTGGAGTTGTTCCTGATACTGCTGATAGGTGTACTGAGGTTGTTCTGGCTGCTGTACAGGCGGAAGGTATTGCATGCCGGGTGCTGCTTGTGGTTGCTCCTGAGGCTGAGCTTCAACTGGTGACATATATTCCATAGCTGGTTCTGGCATCATCTCGGATTGTTGGGTCATCGGTTCAGGTTCGGTTTCATCACGTTGTGTTGGCTGAGCAGGCGGTAGATAGCGTGTCGCAGGCATTTGCTCAGCTTCTGGCATAGTTGGTGCAGGAGCAGGTGCAGGTGGCAGATAGCGTGCAGAAGGTTTAGCAGGCATTTGTTCCGGCTCTTGCATAGATGCCTGACCTGGAGGAAGATAACGAGTGGATAATGGACTTTGCTCTGCCTCTGGCATTGCTGGTGGTGTCAACTGGCTGCTGGGTGCTACTTCCATGGCACCATGCTCATTTTCTCGCATATAATCCACTTGTTCAGGCAACTCACGCAACTCATGTTGCTCAATTGTCATGTGCTCAACCTGTTCCGGCTTAGGTGGTGGCAGATAACTACTGGGCAAATGGGAAACATCAGCAGCGGCAAGTGCCAAACAGGCACAAATTGAAAGTGTCACAAAGCTGGTTTTCTGTGAGTATTTATTCCATTAGTTGGCATATGGTACATGTTTGATGTTTCAGTCTCTATTATAGCTGATCATAGTTGATCAGCTCTCACTTACCATGTTGTCGATTGTTTGGTGGTTGTCAAGCAATTGATAGTTAACCAAACGGCACTCTGGCTATTTATACCAACGCACTTTGTTGAGACCTTCGACGGCTGTATGTAAGTGTTTAAATATTTGGTTTGTCTTGGTTTTGTCTTGAAGCCAGGTTCCGTTATTTGTATTTTTTCAGCGTGTTTTTGCGCATCTTATCAACAAACGTTTAAACATTGCTGAATCATCTTCCAAAGTCAACCAAAAAAAAAAAAAAACAAAACAATAAAATAAAAAGAAAAGTACAAATTTGACCAGAGCGACAAGTGAACCGAAACGATACGAAACGATCAGGTACGATCCGATCCGAAATTGAATTGGACGCAGCTTAAGCCGATTTTTGGCGACGCAGCCTCTTAACGTTGGGGCGTTTGACAATTTCGATGGTCTCTCGAGATCTTCAGGCCGGGGGCATATTAACTGGAGCATGCATGGGGTTTGCCTGCCCCGCTATAATATATTGCCTTGAATTTCTTTTCATATGATTTTTCATTTTATTCATTTTGTTCGGTCGTTTTTTTTTATTTTGTCTTTTTGCAATATTGACTAACTGTTGTCTCTGTGTCTTTTGGCTGACGTTGCCTTGTCTAACATGTAAATTTCACGGTCAACACGTGGGTCTCAATTGACTTTCGAGTGTGTGTGCGCGCTGGGTTGTTAAGGGGAATGCGGAATGGGGAGAGATGAATGAGGAATGGGGAAAAGTAACCAAAAGGTACCCAGCATGTTTTGAACTGTGTTTGCTGATGTCAAGCAGGTGAATGGGCTTTCAAAGAGAGGCTAATCAATTCTCATATTTGTGCTTAACATATTTGTCTATGAAACATAATATTTCAAACAGTGCAACATAATGTCATGGAATGAATGAAATAATCTAACTTAAATATATGAAAGTAAAGTTGTGGGCATACCGAAGAATTTATACTCTTGCGAGCTAAATGTTTTAATTTTTAATATGATGGCTATATAGTAAACCGATTTGGAACAAGCTAAAAAGACTTGTAGGTTACTACTAAACATAAGCTTTATGTATAAGAAAATCTCGGCGATGACTGTGGAATAATAATAATTTGAATAAAATATATTTTAGTGAAATATCGAATACTTTGTTAACTAAAAGGATTTCGTGATTTATGTATGTAAATTAGGAACTTTTATAAGCTAATACTTTGTAGAGTATTTTTTAACTAACAAAAAATCAGAATCAATCAGAGTGTATTGTAAATAAATATCTGTCATACTCTTTAATATTGGCATATAATCTAGTCTTCTATGTAAAAAAATTCATTAGAATATTTTTATATACATATATGCATCTACATATTTAGGCAATAGTTTTGTTTATTTTAAAATTATATTTTATAGTTTTAAGTACATTTTGTCGAATCAAGTTTTACAAATTTTGCTAATGATGTTTACGTGTACAATGTGCGGTACGAAAAAAACTCATTTAAGCGCTAATCCAGAGTTTGAGTTCCGCCGTCGACGACATCCCAATGAAGAGCCTCGCGTACAAGGCATTTCCGATTGGTGCAATGTGTGTGAAGCCTTAAGATTTTATTTCCGAAGTGATGATAAGGATCTGTGTCTGAATTTGGGGGAACAGCGTAACAGAAAACTTACTGAACATTTCTTGAATACCGTTGCAACACGTTTTCCTCAAAATGAACAAAAAACAAAACGAACGAAACGTGATGTCTTGAACGATGCATTACATAAGGTTGAATTGAAAAGAAAAGTTACTGTTGACGAGCAGCAAGCACACATTCCAAAATCTGGCACGAGCTCAAAGAAATATCGCATTCGTTCAGTAAGTGAAGATCGTCATCGTAACCGACATAAGACTGATCTTATGTACAGACCGCGCTCTAAGTCTGCAGTTAATGAGTCGCTGCTGCAAAAGAAGCGTAGTGAGAAGCCGAATTTCGATCATCAAAATCAGCAAAAAATAAAAGACAATAAATTATATGGACTGCAAAATACTAAAGACGTCAAATTGGATGTTTATGTGTTAAATGATGTAAAGGCACCTATTTATAGTCTAGACAACGAGGAACCTGATTATTGTGATGAGCCTTCATCGTCGTTTTTAGCTAAAATGACGCCTTTAAAACCAAAAAAATGCCTGGATCTTGTGAATCACTGGCTAAAAGAAGGGAAAACTTTTATCAATACAAATGCTAATCAAAAGAAAACAGTAATAGAAAATCACAACAAGGACGATGAACAGACGAATAGCTCGGAGAATTATGCGGATGAATTATATTTTAGTGAAATATCGGATCCTTTACTAACAAAAAGGATAACAAAGAATGAAATGATTGCAAAATTAAAGAAATTGGAAAGGGAGGAGGCAATGAAGGGAGATTTAAGAGCAATGAAGCTAAGTGATAAGCAACGACAAGTGGAAGAGTGGGAGGACATTCGTCTCTGTATCGAAGGTGAATACGCCAGAGCCAAGGCGGAGCTTAAGGCCATGCAAAATCGAAGAGATGAGAAATTTGAACAAAGCGGTCACAATGATGCTGCTTTCAGCCGACGGCAGAGAGGGGGAGCACAATTTTTCCAAGTGCATGTTGATCTTTGTGATCAAGGCATTGAAAATGACGCTGAAAAAACCATTGGCGATGCATTGGATGAGAAACTCGATAATGTACTAAAGGAAACTAAACACCAAATTGACGGGGATGGAAATAAAGAAATCCATCAGCAGTACGAAAACAAACAAATATTTAAATCTACAGCAGTGAAGCAAGATTATGTAAATAATGAGCCAGACTTAAAGAACGATGAACTAGATAATGAATTACCAACTAAAATGACCGCCGATTTGGCCAGTTGCAGCAAGAGAAAACATAAGAAAAAACAACGTAAACTCGTAAGCAAATTGAGAAGGCTTTTGTCGACGGTTCAGCGTGCTACTTTTCGAGGATTTCCTGAAGATCCACAAAAGCTGATGGATCAACTAACTTCAACTGAATTAATGAAACATCGTGATCCGCCATTAGCACAGTTTACAACTATTCCATGTCCTCGCAAGCTTGTTGACAATTTACTGAACATTAAACGGGAAGTATTAGAGTCAAATGTGGTGCGACCACTAAACGTTTGTCGTTCTCCGATCTATTGTCCTGATGGAGACTGTAGGCGTATGTTTTTCATATCGGATTTTAACGAACACTTAACGCATGAACATCCCACACTGGCCATGGAACGGATCTCGCCAGGTCAAGCCAAAACCTTTTTTCTAGATACACGCGTCACAACAATTAATAAGGCCAAATGTCACATGGTTTATTTTGTGAAAGACAAATTTATCGATTCTAATACTCTCAAACATCCAGATTTGTTACCAATCCTTGTGATGACAGCTCGTATACGTCTAATTGAATTCTTTTCAGTTGTGTCGACTAAAACAGTTGAAACTTCACAATACCAACAACAATCTCCGGACAATGAACTATTTCTCATCTGGTTAACGAGTGTTCGACCAGATGACATTAAAATTATTGGCACCTTATCAGTATGGCCAACAAGTAGTAAGCCCATGATAGAATATCTTATGGTGCACACAAATGAAATCTATAATATACGTTCAAGCCAAAAGCTCAGAAGTATTTATGATAGCAATCGCGTTCTGGTCTTATCTGGCAGTTTAATAAACCGCATGACGGATGAGGGAAAAAACCTTTTGGCCGTACAGGTGTTAATCCATTAAGAAGCCGTTAAATTTCAGTTTGGTATCTGTTTGTATAAATTTTTGTATATTCAAATTTTTTCAAATATATTCTGGACAGTAATAAAATGAATCGCTCAATTTTATTTAGACGTCACACTTAAGATAAGAATTTGAATAAATTTTGGGTGATAATTCAGTATCCCATCCAATAAATATATTATCTTAATATTAATGTATGTAAAATAATAGTTTGTGAAGTACAGTAGACAGCGTGTAAAATATATAAGAATATACATAAATAATAAAAGCAGCAAGCATTGAATTTTGATTTAGCATGTCAAAAATACAATTACAAATATCATTTCGAGTTTAACCCCGTGCAGTGTCACGAGGATTTATTTATTTTTCTTTTTTTTTTTTAAACAATTGTTTCTTGTTTAATTTTTTCTAATTCAAAAACTTTCGTATTACAAATTGTTGCATACTTTTAGGCATCCAACTTATGACGTGTGAAATTTCAAGTGCAAAGTTTGCCCTGAGATTTTAATATTGTTTGAAAAATTTATTATATGTAAATTGGTGATTTTTGCTTTATAGGTATTTGATAGTAGATCACATCAAAAATTGAAAAGACGTTTATTTCATGTACTTTCATGTACTTTACTTCTTCAGGACCTTCGAAGGAATAAAATTTAACAGGAAACAGGATTTTTGGACACTTGACCAAACAAAATAATGTCACAGTTTGGCGTTGAAAAGTGCGGTGGAGAAGGTTCCGAAGCAACTGGAGGTGCTGCAGCTGTAAATGCGCTTGGAAGTGAAATGTCCTTGGATTTGAAACCGTCGCCAAAACTAACTTGCATTCCGGTGCATCAACGCCAACGAATGGTTAGCTCGGAAACTAGGTAAATATGATAAATGAATTTTATCATTATTGTTATACACCGATTTTATACAATTGCAGTGTAAATTCAAAAAAATTGGAGATCGATATGCCCGACAAATCGTGGTCAGTTTTGTATATTGGTAACAAAAAGGAAGAACAATTTGAATAAATTTGTTCACTTTTGTACTAACTTGAGGACTTTAAGCAATAGGCTATCAAAACAAAACAAGAAAAACCGAAACAAAATTGGAAAAAAAAGAAAATTTGTATAATCGTCTCCAGGGAAAGTGGCAAATTTAATTTTTGTGTTGGACCTTCTTCTCCATAATCCAATTCTTCAAATAATAGTATATAAATTATTACTCTTGCCAGTCCACAGTTACAAATACATATATATAAATATATATATATATGTTTGTATATATTATTTCATTTTCAAGTCATCCCTATATATACCTATATATATAGATATATATATATATATATACGTAGATTTCTGCAATTGTATATGTGTGGGTGATTTTGTTGGCTGGCATTCACAGTCAATTGCAATTGACGATGAGGTTTAATCGACTCGTCTATCTGTCTGATTGTCCGTCTCGTGTCTTATTGTCTCGTGGCAACGATACGATTGTGATTAATTGCGCGACAGCGTCATTGAATGCGAACTGACGCTAAATACTCGTATGCACGACCACAGACTGTCTTATGATGTCATTCACAAATGATAGAGACCCAGAATTATTGAATGACACTTGATATGCGATACATGCCACAAAATGAGAGCGAGCGTGCGCCCGTCTCTCTCACATTGTCAAAGAAGCGACAAGAACAACAGTGTGACAACAGAAGATACAGTAGAAGCAGCATCAGCATCAGCAACAACGGCAGCAACAGCAACAAAATCATCATCATCTTGACGAGTGACAAATGAAACTATATATACAATTTTAGTATGGTGGAATAAACGGAAATAATGGCTTAATGATACAAATGACGTGTCTTATTTAATGCTTGACATGCTCTGAAATACGTGTGAAATTGTCAAGAGACAGATATGTATATTTCCATAATGATAATGATCGTCATATGATAATCATTACCCAGTAATTTGTCAGCGGCTTAAGGAATACAAATTGCCAGTTCTATTATAAACTCTATATGTCGTTAATTAATCCAATTGCAGTATTCAATATTATTTTTGCCATTATAATTATATTATTATAAAGAAATGAGATCAAATATAAATTATATTATGTTATACAATATGCATAATAATATTTTAATACTTTCGACAGTACTTTAGTCTACCTTTCTCTTCCTCTTTCTCTCACATATGGTTTTGCTTACACGTAGTAAGTAAGATGTATCCAAAATGTTGAAACAGTTATTTTTTTTTTTATACTCGGTGCCCTATGGGTACTAAGAGTATATTGGGTTAGTGACAAGAGCAAATGTATGTAACACCCATAAGGAGGCGTGGCCGACCCCATAAAGTATATATATTCTGACTCAGGATCAACAGCCGACTCGATTGGAGCATGTCCGTCTGTCCGTCTGTCCGTCTGACCGTCTGTCCGTCTGTACGTCCGTATGAACACACAGATCTCGGAGACTATAAGAGCTAGAGACTTAATTTTTTTTGCATAGTGTTTGTAGTGTTTGCAGGCAGATCAAGTTTATTTTGGATTTTTGCCACACCCCCCTCCGCCTCCACAAATCGATAAAAACGATTTTAAGCAAACCCAGCCAAGCTACAGCACTTTGTACAAAGTTAGAATATGTTTATCTGGACGTTGTGTACAAATTTGGTACAGATCGGATAATAAACATGGAAGTTATACACATTTTAAATTTCAAAAGTTGAGAGGCGTTCGCTTGCTTGCTGTTCTCACCCCATACGATGGCAACATTTACTCAGTGTTTCTCACACTTGTGAAGAGCGTGGCTCAGTGGTTAGAGGGTTGAACTCGCGTGCATGAGGTCCGCGGTTCGATTCTCGAGACGATTTTTTTTTTTAATTTTTTTTTTTTTAATTCATTTTAAATTAACTTAAAATTGGCGAGCTAAATAAATATATAATATAACTTTGGGCACCGAGTATTATATAGTCGAGCACACTCGACTATAACTTTCTTACTTGTTTTAGCTTGACTTTTTCTCATTATTTTCATTCATTTTGCTTTTACCGTCGACTTGCTGCTCTCGCTTACGTTTCACTCTTCTGCTGTGCTGTTCTGTGACACTGCCAAAGACCTTTTACCACAAACATGCTTAAAAATAGGTTTCTCTGCAAAATGAGTACGTAATTGCACGCCTTGCCAAAACAAAACACACACATACACACTCATACACACTCATACACACTCACAATATATGTAGAGGTATAAGAATATATACTATATGAATGCATGCAAATTGTTTAATTAATGAGGTAACAGACAGCGAGCAGACAACAAATTTGGGGGCGTACCACTTACGGGGATAAGGGGGTGTAATGGTGTTGAGTCTCTTTGGCCCAGAATGCAAATGGGTTGCCGCAACAATTATCACAATGAATTTCATGCTTTATCATACATGAGATGTATCTTTGCATAATTTCTCTTATGATAATATTTAAGACCTCAATGCTCTGGATATACGAGTATGAATATTTAAAGAATGTCAAAAATTGTTTAATGATTAATAGAAATTTCTTTTGAATTTGCAATATTATTTCATACAATTATTTAGGTGGCAACCCGAATTATTTTTGATTTGTTTCATTTCCGTTTCTATTGAATTTTCTTGGCATTTCGCCACTTCCTAAGAAAAGTGTGAAAAGTAGAATATATTCTAGTACATATTGTTCTTGTTGTAAGCTGTTGTTTGTTTGCTGATTTTGTTATTGTTTCTTGTTGCAAATATCGGTGCATTTATTAATTGTTTAGCCCATTTGGCAACCCAAAGTGGCAGTGACATCAGTGTAAATAATGAAAATTAAGTAGAATTCATTTGAAACAAATGAAAATGGATAGGGCAATGTGAGATCATAGCTATTCTTGCAGAAATAATAATAAGTCTTCTCTAATTAATGTGAGATTGAGAAAGATGCACAGAGACAGAGAAAGAGAGAGAGAGCAAAGGATTTTCAATTTATCTTTTGCTCTAGTGAACAAACAAAAATGCTCTAAGTAAATTTAACAAATTTTCATCCAGAATAATATACAAAATTTCCCATAGATAAGTAAAGTAAGTGTGTGTGTGTGTTTGTGTATGTGTTGTATACAGATATATGTACATGCACAAGTATACTACGTATAATATATCTTGTACCACGTCTGTTCTGTACTCGTAATTGAAATGGACCACAAAATTGCTCTTCCCATTTTGCATTTTATAGGGCTCCGTCGCGTACTTCAAAGTTGCCTATATTTTCTCCAACGCCTTCTCCCTCTGTTTCTGCTTCTGCATTTTGTTCTTGTTCCCGTTGTTGCTTCTGTTCCTCACATCTGATTGATGGTTATGATTGATGAGTTCTACAAGCTGGCCGCAAATGGTCGCCTGGTCGCTTGGTCTCCCTGATCTCTCCCTGGTTTTGCACTGGTCTCTTTGCTTGCCTATACAACGGAATGTATGTATGTATAGAATTTATACCCTCTGCCTCTTTCTCTGCCAAGCCTGTTGCCTCGCATTTCTTTTGCGGTTTTTTTTTTGCGCTTTTAATTTATTTTCACATCGCGCCGCAGCACAAAATAAAAAAAAAATAAAAAAAAAAATGCCGTTGCCCAAATTGATACAATTGAACTTTGTTATACATTTTATACGTTTTTTATTGGACTCTCTCGATTCACTGGCTTTGGCTTCACTGGCTGCTACGTCTCTGGCCTCGGCTTTGCTCGGCTCGGCTTCAGTTCTCACTGTGTCGTGCCATCGCAGGAAACATGAAATGCTTTTCTCGCATTTCAACCTTTCCAACATTTGCATAGCAGCTCCACAGTCCAAAGTGCAAACGAAAAATGTTACACATGTCCGAAATGCAAAAAAAAAGGAAAAAAATAATAATAATAAATAAATACGAGTATTTATACAGTGGAATTTGAAGTGATTTAAGAAGTACATTTAACTTATCTTTCGCAATCTATCAAAAGATCAGAAGATCATAATTATTACTGAGATATCTAACTTTATTTTATTAATATTATGTGATATTTATATAAAACAATTTAAATTTCGTGCAAAAATTGCAATCAAAAATATCAACTGTTGAATCTTTTAAGCTGTTCCACTGTGCGCACTCATTTTGCCTTTTACATGAAATTTTCATTTTCATTTTTGGGCAAAATCTCCGATTTCCATAAAGCAAACATGAGCATAAGCATAAAATTAAATATGCATAAGAATTGGCAAGTCATTAAGGCAAATGGCAATGGCATTGCATTTGGTAGGAGCCAAAAAAAGTATGTGGTGGGGTTAGGTGGGGCAAAGGGGAAACTCAAAGCGCATGGTTGCCAATTGACAGTGATAGAGGGAATGGCAAATGTAAAGACAACGATAACGACAACGACTAAGGCGCATTCTCTGCTGTGGCGAGGCAAGGCAAGGTGGTCGAAGTGGGCGGACGGGCAGGCGTTGCGGTGGAAGAGTCCAAGCAAAGTTGTGGTTTCGTTTTGGTCACAATTGCTTTGCGAATCTGACAATTTCATAGCTGTTGTTGAATGTTGTTCCACATATTGTTGTCATTGTCGTCATTGTTGTTGCTGCTATTGTAAATGTGTTATTGTTATTGTTGTATTTCAAACAATATGTCATTGACACGATTCGTGGCTGCGGCTTTGACTTTGTCTGAATCATTAATGCGTTTTGCACACTCTTAAAGCAGCTAAACAGCGAAATTCAATTACATTGTGCGTATTGCTGCAGCTAATTTCTACAGCTTTGCATTTGTCAAATTAAATTTCACTTGCCATTACGCATACAAAATACGTCAGAGGAATGCTGCATCAATATCATGAACAACATGGCATATTTTTGTTTTTGTTAGTTTGCGCTCAAATTGTGTTTGTTATCTCTATCACCAACTGTTAATTGATCAAATGTTTGATTAATTGTCAAACATAAATGAAAGTAAAATGATTTAAATTTTTGCAAAAAAATCATTATTCGCCATTCGCCATTTCCCATTTGCCATTCACGTTTTGTATTCTGTATATTTTCGAGTATTCCTTCAAGCACATACATAAATAATTGATGAGCTCTTTAATTAAATGGAAAATTTCCGCTTTTATGTCTGTCGATAAGTGTATAAATATTTCAATTATACTCAAATAATTAACAATGTTTATTGATTTCTTTTCTATTTATTTCAAGCATATAAAACTAGCATTAGTCACATCTATTCATGTCTCAATATTTTAACTGCAATTTCGCATATTATCATGGACTTAGTCACCTGAAATGTGTGTCACTCACAGAAATGTAAATGAGATTTACTTTACTTCGTCATTATTAACAATGGTTTTCTAATATACAGTTGTAATCATAATTTATTTATAAATTTTAGTTTGAATTCTGTTAATGTTTGCTTGATTTTTCATTGTGGAAAATGGTTCTGAATATATTTCCGACGAATTTCTTATTACATTTTTAAAGTTTATTTATCCGATTGCCTTGACAAATTCTTAATTATTTATTTTTTTAATCTTTACCCCCGAAAAAATAAAACGAAACTCTCTAATTGCTCTTGAACTCTGTGTTAAATGACAATTGAATTTGATGTCTTCATTTAATACAAAAAAAAAAAAAATTCAAAACAAATAAAAAAGTAATTCTTATTATTGGTGAATTATGAATTCGTACACATCATTAATATCGATCCAATATTTTTTTTTTATATTTCGTTTAATTTAAAGCGCAAAAAAAGCAGCTTCAGGCAAAGTATGTGAACGCCACCAAATTGTGTATTGCAAATCAATTAGTGCAAAGTAGTCCCCTGCCTCATATTATATAACTAAACTCCAAGGCTTCCCCTTTCTATAAGTTCTCAGTCTCTTGCATACAAATATTTATACCCAGTAACCATAGTGTCCGAGAGTACTTTGTGAGATAATTTGTGGCTCCAGGATATGTATACAACAGGCAAGATAACTTCCAATTATTTCTTGATATCCAGGGGCTATGAAGTATTCAAGTTTTTGGCGATTTTTAATCTTCTCCATATAATCAAAAGTATTCAGTAAGGGAACCCTAAAGATTACGTAATCTTATAAAGAAAATATGCTTTGCAATTAGCAATAATTAAAATAGAACTGTAACGGGATCATTGTTCACAACCTCTCTTCCTGCATAAGCAAATATAATTAATTCGCTTACTTCCTCACCCTAAGTGGATTACGTTTGCATTTCAGATTACGTTTCTTCTGAATTTAAGCCTCCACCTTTTAAAATCGATCATTAGATTTCTTCCGTTCAGAAAATTAATAATGTAGATCTGATCCAGATAAGATATTAAACAAGTAACTTTAAACTGATCTGAAGTTACGTCATGGTGTTATGGAACATTGTCTGGTTACAGGGTATTTTACAGTGCAGCACATTAGACTGTAGTTCTCTGACTTGCTTCTTTTTTAAAGCGAGGCCTTCGATAAGCGCCACACAGCACAACGACAACATGAATCCAATGACAAAACTTTGCTTAGTATTGCCAGCAGGCATTTTGCAGTGTTGCAGTGTTTTTTTTTTTTTTTTTACTGCCATTCAGTCTTTAATATTTTCAGTCTTCAGCTGTCTTCAACAGTCTTTAGGCATCAGGCCTTATGCTAACTGACCAGTTAGTGGCTCAACAAGTTGACTTCAATTAGCGCCAATCGCTGCATAACAACGAAAACCAATTAACTGACGTTTAGACGCGTTCAAAGCTGCGTCTCAACTGTGGTAACTGCATCTGCTTGAACAGATAGCTTGTCTGTCTGTTCCGTCTGTTTCACTTGTTGTCTCTTTTGCTTGCAATTGCTGCCTGCCAGTCTGCCTGTCTATCTGCCTGTGTGTGTCTCTGCTAGTGAAATTTTGTGCGTACTTATGCGACGCATATCTGAAATCTTTTATCAAATATTATTTTAATTGAAATTGATTATAAAATATGCCTTGGCAGCAGCAAACTTTAACTTAAAAACAAAAATATAAGAAGAAAAAACGTACATGCAAAATAATGCATAATTGGAAACATGTGGTTTGCTTACACACACACATACACACACAGAGAGATACACAAGATAGTTTTTATTACCAGTATTAATCATCTCTGTCTGAGTCTCATTTTTTTATGGCCTATATGCGCAGTCATAACGTTTTTGTTACTCAGTCAGTCAACATATTATAGGTACATATGTGGACTATATATATATATATATTATATATATTATATATAATATTTTTATTCCCAGTTCGTGATTCACTGGACAAGTTTAAACATATTGCGTGACCTTCAATTGCTAAATATATATATATTTATATATATATCTATATATATATATATATATTTTTTTTTTTAAATATGTATATGAATATAAATCCCGTTGCTCAATTTAATACAATATCTTTTCATATGTATTAGAAATTTATGTGCTGCACGCATTTAGCAAATTTAGCATGCATAGCATGGAATATGGAACTTACCAGTGATGCGATCGGTCGGTCAGTCATACTATATTTATATATACTGTATGTATATGTATATGTATATGTATATGTATATGTATATGTATATGTATGTTCAACATATGGCGCGTCTTGTTGGCCATTTTGATTTGTGCTGACTTTCGGCTCGTGTCCATAGACTACTGTGGGTGGTAGTGTGATATTTATTTGTATGTGTATGTGCATATACATATATATATATATATATATATATATATATATATATATATACATATATTTATGTATATGTGTATATGTACATAGTATAAGTAGGCATGTACTCTGTCTGTAGTCTCGCACAACAAGTGCAAGTTTGCGTATCCCATTAAATTTTTATTTCGAGTTTGCATAGAAAACTTGTTTATTTATAAGGCAAGCATTTCGTTTAATGTTAGTTTTTCATCTTTTTTTCTTTTTTCATCCGCTTTTGTTTGTTGTTGGTTGTTGGTTGCTGGTTTTGTGCTTTATTCCCGCTTATTTTTTTTTCCTTGTGGTATATGAAACAATTTAGCGCTTAATTTGACCCAATTTTACGGGGTGTTTAGGGGCAGGGAATTTTCTTTCAGATTGTTTCTTACTGGAGCATAGACACATGAACATACACACACACATAGAAAGACACATGTACGGATGCCACTGTTGTGCGCTATATGGAATGTGCGAAAAAATTGAAAACTTTTGGCACATCTGGCACACACTTGGCAAGTGGCAAGTGGTTCAAAAAAAATTGTTAGGCACAATATAAATGTACACTAAATCTAGAATAATGCTTGATAATGTTTAAATATTTGATGATGATGCACAACATTTTACTATTTCATAGCATAAAATTAATAGAAATACCTGTGAATATTTCCCTTCTATAAATTATTTTATATATTTTAATGCTTTTTATTTTATTGAGAGTTTTGCGTTAGTCGTGATTTACGGCATACTTTTTGGCTTTCATTTCTAGTATTTTAGTTTTTTTTTTGTTTTACAGGGTATTTGATTTTCTTGTTGTTGTGATCATATAATATAATATAAAATTACTACCATCCATCTGACTAGACAGTTTGACCCATTGATCGTCGCTGATGAATGAAATGCGATGAGAAACGTGTGTGTGTGTCCCACAAAATCTTTAAATTGTAATAAATTACACAGCGAATACACGAGTTGCGCAAGTTCAAGAGCAACATGTATATGGGGGAGAGAGCGAGAGGGAGATAAAGAGTGTGTGCCAATGAAACAATCTGTTAAAATAAATTCTAAAATATTTCGATGCCTTTAGACATTAATTGGACTGTTGTCCCTTTCTTTCATTTTGTAAATGCTACCGCTGATGACGATGATGACGGAGATGATGATGATGATGATGATGGGGCGTATTGTGTCGTGTCGTATTGAAATCAATGCCAACGCCATCATTGGGAGCACAATCTGCTGACCTCGTCATAGGCATATAGTATAGTACCATAGGCTATCAAATTGTAATTTGTTCTGCTCGTTGTCGTTTTCGGCTGAATAAACGCTTCAAATGCTCAACTTGAAGAGTAAGAGTGAGAGTAAAAGAGCATCCATGTAATTATGTTGTTGTTTATGCATAAGTTGGCGCCATCAGTTCAATGCCGACGCGTCAGTGTGGCCCACGCCCCAGATGTTGGTGTTTTAGCGTTTAGCTCACCCCCGCTTGGGCAAAATGTTCGTGAATTGACCACTTGTCGTCATCCGGCCACCGGTTTTTCTTGGGTTCTATTCCAACTTGTTTCCATTTCCAACTTGATGACGTCGACATGGCTATAGTACTGGCTATAGCTGTAGCTATATCTCTAGCTTTAGCTCTGGCTGTTAGTTTTGTCATATTTATTTTTAGCATTGCGATTCATTCAACAGGCACCCTGTATGTACTATGTATACTATGTGTATGTTGCCCATCAACTGTTTCATAAATTAATCTATTTCATTTTCCTTTCTTTTTTTTTATTATTTTTATTTTTCTTATTTTGCATTTTTAATTTGTTCTATTAAAAAATTGTTTAGTTTAAACTATTTTCAGGGCGTGTGTGTGCGCCGCATGTGAAGCATAAATTTTATTCCATAGACTTGATTATTAATAACAAATTGTTTACATTTCATGCACATAAGTAAATTCAATATCATATTCAAAACAAAAATTCTTCACTGGCAACATTTTGTATGTGTGTGGGCAACATTGTTGCATACTCTGATGTTAGAGATGTTATATTGTTCTGCATTATAACAGTAAATTGTATGGCTTTTTGTTTATCACACTCTAAGTGCCAAAGATTTAATAATAAAATGTCTTTAGCAATCGCACAAATTTGTCCAGTCGCCACTTATCCATTTTTCTGTCCAGCAGCCACATAAAGTCCAAGTCTCAATGCTTTCAACTGTGGCGCATTTTGAGTAAGCAATGAAATTTAATGCTCCTTTTGGTGCATATATCTTTTTGAGGGTATATTCGTTTTGTCCAGGAGTTTGTAACGCACAGAAGTAGACGTTCTAAATTATATATATTCTTCATCAAAACACTGTCATTATATAGCCTCAAAATGGTGACAAATCTGTTTAGATTTTTGCACAATTTGCAACTGACGATTATATCACCTTGTCTTTTTTGTAATGCTTTTTAATTTTCAGGATTCAATCTGGACTATTATTTAGCGGCCAAATCAAATCCTCAATCTTTCAAATCTCATATTTATAATTTTACCATCTAATATTTATAATTTAAATAAATAATTATAAAATTAATAATATTAAAGCAGCCATAGACGAGTTAATCTCGTTCTTAATATATAATTAAATTATTGTTTTATATGAATATAAACCATAAGTTTATACATTTATTTAGTTAATAATTATGATATTTAAACGTGTAGTGTCAAAAAATGTATATATTAAATTTTGAAATTTAAATAAAATATATTCAACAAATTATATTTCATCATTTAGTGTCATTAGCTGTTTTCCTTTTTTTAAATGCATATGAACATCAGTATTTAAACTACATGAAAAATAAATTGCTTTTTTTTGACAATTGTTTGTAGATATATTTGTTGTCGTTATTGTTTGTTTTAGCCGGTCTTTGGCGTAGGTTTTGAACGGGTTGCGTTGCTGCCTGATGGTGAACTTGTCTGCACTGCAACAAGTTACCAAAGTTGAAAAAGCTTTTGTTTATGTTGTTGACTGAAGAGTTTGGTAAGTGCAGCAATTAGTTGAAGGAAACTTGAAGAAAAGTTTACAAAGTAGTAAAAAATAAAAAAAAAAAAAAATAATAATAATAAATAATTCATATCAATTTGTTGCCATATAATGCAATATGAAGTCATAAAGAATCGCAGATATAGTACAACAAGAAAGATAACAATGTAGTAGGAGGAATGTTGTCAGTCGTGATTTGATTGGAAACCGAGCGTTGTCAATGTTTAAAAATACACTGAATGATTAGTATATAATAAATATATGTATTGACTGCATCATTTTTCTGTTTGTGATCCAAATGCTGTGACTAATCCTAATCTGAATAAATAAGACAAGAGATCAATGCTATATATTGCACACCGAAGATTTTATACCCTTGTAAACTTAAATGAAAATAATTCCATATAAAAATTTAATTGTTTTTTAATTAAAATATTAATTTTTTATTAATTATGGCATATATGCGATATATGTAAATATATGAGATCTGCTTTCTTTTGGACATTGGAAACTGCTGAGCAACATGAATATACAATATTCTAGGAGTATAGTGATCTGTTGAGCAACATTGTTGCTTTGCAACATTTTAGGTGACTTTAGCATTAACGGAAACGCAGACAACGTGCGCTATGCTCATCTCATAAATTACTTGGTGCTGATCTCATGCAAAAATCTGCCACAAATGGATCGGCAACTATAAATTTTAATGTGTTTATAAATAAGCAGCGGACGCAACTAACACAAAAAAAATAAATAAATTCTATAAATTATAAATCACGCAGCCCCAATTAAAATAGCAGCAAAACATAACAAAAAGAAAAAGAAAACTAAAAATTTGAAAAAAAAAACAAAATAATATTAAGTCAAAATGTTTGCTGCGTCTTGAGGCTCAGCCCTGAAACTTTGTTTGAAAACACGCGCCAAAAGCATAAAAAAAGCTGCAACATGTTGATAAGCATGGAGCCGGTAAAATTCAAGTTGAAAACAAAAACTCATAAACAGAGCATAAGAGCGAACACAGAGAGAACAAGACAGACGGAGAGAGCGAGATAGATAGAGAGAACAAAAACAGCGAGAGCACCCAGCATCATCTGTGGCGGCTGCTGCTGAAGTCGACATTGGAGCCGGCCGCTTTTGCCTTTGCTCGGCTTTTTGCTTTTTATACTCTCGCGCAAAGTACTTAAACTGTTATACGAATTGTATGAAATACGAAGTACACGAAGAAGTGACTTGTGAATTGATGCAAATAGTATAAATGTGTAAGTGTATCAAGACTTCGCCATGCCGAAGTTGGCGCTGCTTTCTTGTTGGCTTTGCGTTTTCGTTTGCGTTTCGTTTCGTTTGCTGGGCGAACAGTCGCAATTTTACAGTCGCTGTGGCCAAACGTGCGCGCGGCCAAACGAGCCAACAAAATAGAAACGAACCTCAAAAGAGCCGTTAAAAAACGACCAATTCTACTACTAACATAACGAAAGGCACAAGAAAAGTGCATTTCACAACAATTGCAGGTGAAATTTTCGGCAATTATTTTGTGCCGGCATTATCTTAGGCCTACAAATACCCCACCCCAAAATCTCCATAGTCTCCCTGTCCACACGGCCCTGCTCTAACTTAGTAAGTTAGTGTATCTTGTGTGTATTTTTCTGTCGGTATTTACGCCTAATTTGCTAATTCGCGCCTAGTCAACGCTAATTGGCTAAATCTGTTGATTTTTGTCCAAAAATAAATATCAAGTTTCAATATTTACCGGTCGCTCAAAGAAAATTGAGATTTGCGTTTCTATTCGATTTTGATTTCAACAGTTTCAGTTCCAGTTGCCAATTGATACTGTTGCCAATTGCCGGTGAATTTTTGAATTTGAATTTGAATTCGAAATTGAAATTATTTTGTGTTATTTGTGCCAAAGAAATCAAATGTTTTTCGCATTGAACTGTGTTGGAATTTCATGTTGATTCGTTGAATTGCTAATAAGCAGAATTGAATTGGAAACCCAAAAGGTGAGTCTCTCAATTTCAATTTGAAATACAATGGAATTCTGAATATTTTTTATTATCATAAAAAAAAACTATTTTATTGTATTTTTATTATTACTAAGTCAAAAAAATAAAACTGTCACGAATAAATATAAAAAAGTTTTTTTTTTTTGATTTATTTACATAAAAAAGAAATCGCGTTTGATGTTTTTGCCTAATAATATTTTTTATGACTTTAATTTGTATAATGCAAAATATTAATGTTTATATTTTAAATGCCAAATTTAAATGTCAAAGATTATGAAATATATTTTAGTGGCTTAAATATTGTAACTTTTCTGTGACAATGAAAAAATAATGTAAATGTGCAAAAAAATGAATATGTTTAGGTGGCTAATAAAGGTCATAAATAATTTTTTAATTACTGAATTTTCAATGTAATACAAATTTTTCTTTATTTTAACTAAATATCTAAAAATATATATTTAGAATATTATATTATCGATAATTGTGTATTTGATTATAATATTTTCTGTACTTAAACATTTATTTAATTTATAGAAATCATTGTTCATCGTTGAACATTTGAAATATCAATTTGTATTATTTTGATTTTTACCTATGTTTGCTAGATTTCGCAGCCCATCGACTAAATTTTCACCTTAGGCTTTGCTCTAAATTTTACTAACTTACCAACTGTTCAGTTTCTCAGCCTGAAAAACAAATATCAAACACACTCTAATTAAATGTGCGAACTGTGTTCCCTTTTTGTGACCATCCACTTGGCAGCCACACCCTCCAAGCCACCTAACGTCTTGATACTATAGTTGAATCTACAGCCGAGACGTTGCTTGTATTGTGCTTTTGATCGCATTTCATAGAGTTAATAAAACAGTAGATTTATATACTAGATAAGCTCGTTAATAAAAGGACGAGCAAGGATTAGTGGCTCATAGCATAGCATAGTAAATATAAAGTTGCCTTTCACCACTTCCCGCTTGTCGGCTTGTTGTTGGCTCTGTGGCCTTTCCCTTCCATTCATCTATAGTCTAAAATCCGTTTATTAATGAGCTGTCAGCTGTGTGCGCACAAAGAGCCAAGAAGATGACACAACAGTTGAAGTGAAGTTCCATTGGATGCGGTGGATTCATTGGACTTGGCTTCGGCAGTTTTTATTTTTTCTGTTTTTTTCTGTGCCCAAATCCTTAGCTCATCAATTAACGTCGTCTGCAAATGAAGCTACAAAGAGCGTCTACAATGAACTTCTGTCCTTGCCACAATTTTGTCAATCAAACATTTGCTACTCTTTCTGTAGCTGCTTCCCCTTCTTCTTCTTCTTCTTCTTCTTTGGCTGACCATGCAAATGCATTTCATATTCATATTCATATAAGTCAACTGACAGTGTCCAAAAACATAAAACTGGCGGGTTCTCATGGCATCGTGCAGGTAGAAAAAAATCGTTAAAATCGATTCGACTGACACAGCCGAAAATTGTAGTAAGAAGATGGGGGAACAGGGTAAAATAAAAAGAGAATGAGTGAAGGGGGTAGAGGGTAGAGATTGGGGGAAAAGACTAAGAGCTGGGCAGCTCCAAAAACTCGAAGTGACCTTCAGCAAGATTAACAGCAGCAAAAGCAGCATCATCTCCTCATCTTGACACCTTCTCCGCCATCGTCATCGCTCCTCTACGTTTGTTGCAAACATTCGGTTCGGGGGCATACGTACGATGCGGCTCATGTAGTTTGGTGGCTCATAAATAAAAAAGTAGACGGCACATTTCTTGCCAGGCTCCGCGTTCAGGTGCTCGTCCCATCGCGCATATATTTAGATATTTAGCAGCACACTAAAAATACATTTGAGTATGTTTTATATTTCGACTTTTTTTTTCTTTTGCTTTCTGCTTTTTGTTTTTGCTTTTCACCTTTTTTTTTTTGCGGGCAACAGGAAAATAAAACCCTGCACAAGGAATGCGAAATGAACATGAAAGAAGAAAACAGAAGAAAATAATACAAAACAAAACAAAACAAAACAGAAACTGAAACAGAAACACGAAAAAACATTCGCCGGCAACTTTGCTTCAACTTTGGATATAACAAAAATTTCAAACACAAATGCTTGAAACGAATATAATATACACTACAATGTGAAGTAGTCTACAAAACAGAATGCAACAACAAAGCCTTAAAATGTTGTTCTAATCACTTTTGAAATATGCTAAGAAATAAGAAAACAGATTTATTTAGTTGTTATTCTTTCAATGCTGATGTCACATAAATATCTTTTCATATGTTGACTTTGTTATAGAGCATCAGGCAAACGCAGAACATTGATCTAGACATTAACCAAAACGAGAAGAAATTCAGACGAAAACAATACCAAAAAAACAGAAAAAAAAAACAAAAAGACAATATGATAAAGTTCGCTAAGGATGTGAATGTGCATGTGAATGTAAATGTGAATGTGAATGTGAATGTGAATGCGCATGTGAATGTGAATGCGAATGTGAATACCAATGTTGAGAGGGCTCCAAAACCCCAAAAACATTTGGCAGAGACAGACACAGAGAGAGAGAGAATGAGCATAAAAATAAAAAAAAGCAAAATCCAAATGAAATAAGAAATGGCATAAAAAATGCAACAGCTACGAAGAAGCAACAGGAAACGGAGAAGCTGCGATAAGCGAAGCTCAGTCCTGGAATTTGCACACGAAGGAAACTAAAGGAGCTTTACCATGGATTTTTGTATGGGTTTCAAACACTTGGTAGTTCTTCTGCTTACTCACACTTTAGTTAACAGTTTGCCGAATTTAAAATGTACCAACAGGCAAATTTCACTGTTCAATGTACACTGTTCAGTGTTCCAGTTGTTGTTTTCATTACATTCGTGTCCAGTTCGGACTATGTCTGATGGCATACAGCTCTCCCTCTGTCTCTATCACTTGCTCTCCCATTGCTTCTTCGTCTACTTGCAGGCAATGTTTCTGCTTCCTCATTCTATTTGGCACTTGGCACGCTTTTAATGCTTTGGGCCAAGGTTAACACGAAACACACATAATGATGAGCAAAGAAGTGGCAAGAAGCAGAGACAGTAAATAGAAGAAAATGGCGAAATATAAATTGTATAAAAAAAAGGAGGCTCAAATACAAGTGCGGCATGTAAGGGCGAGCGGCGCATGGTGTCGGATGCGCGGTAGAGATTTGTTGCCTTGAGTGGGGCACAGAGATAAAAGCGTAAATAGAAGCGTGGCACGAAATTTTCGTTTTTTTATTTATTTATTTTTCTTCTTTCTTTTGTAGATTGCCAGACTAGAGCTTTGGTCCTTTGAGATAGGTGTATGTGTGTGTATTTATGTGTGCGTCTATGTGTGTATGTATGTGTGTGTGTGTGTGTATGTGTGCTTATGTAAGTATTGAAAGTGCGAATGTGCACGGAAGTAGGCAGGTCAGCTTACAAGCACGCACAATGTCAAATAAATATATGCAGACCCAGCAGGAAAAATGTTACGAATTATATTCTATTAAAAATATAGAAAACATTTTCGCTTCTTTCTTTGAGACTTGAAAATTGATATAATGAAAACACTTTTTTTTATGATATATTATACTGCAGTTTATACCATAAACTCTGAGCATTGCCTTAAGTAGTATAATCTTTTTAAAATTAAAGCTGAGTCTATTGCGCGTACTTGAAGTTATGCGTTCTTCAACAAAATAAAAGTGTTAGTAGAGAATATAAAGATACATATGTACATGTGTAATTTCAGATCTAACATAGTAAATCACTTTTTTAGGTAAATCCCAAACTAATTTCGATATATATTTGTATATACTAATTAACTTTGCAGATACAACTTTGACCAGAAACCCAAAGATACAATTTTTAGTACTTTTTAAAACTTATTTTTTTCTCTATAGAAATTCTCTCATTACACAAATTGAAAACTGATCACAATAGTTTTATATTCAAAAAAGAATAAAATGCAATAAAAACTCTATGGGGCCACTATAGATAATTTATCAGCTTTACTTCAAGTCTGTTAAGTCTGTGGCAATTGTGAGACTCACATGTAAAACTCATTTTGTTGTAGCTTAATCTCATACGTCATCACTTAGCAATGTCTGTTTGTTATGGTCCGACTGGGCAGTTCTGTGTATGTGTGTCTAAGTGTATGTGTGTGTGTGTGTGTGTGTGGTTTGTTTTCATGTTTATCCTGGGCCCAGTGACCGCAGTTTAAACAAACTGTTGGCAAACTTATTGAGCTCGCTACTAGTCCTGCCCATGTCCATGTCTATGTGCATGTTCATGTTCATGTTCATGTGAAGTTGTCACCAGTATTTGGCAACACACTTTCACTCCCTTACTCTCTCTTTCTCTCGTTCTCTTTGCATCTCTTTCTTACCCTTGGTTTACATACATTTGCTATCTCACTCTTTGCTGACTTTGCGTGTGTGTAATGAATTTAAAGTTTGCTCCACATACATTTTTCATCTGCTTGCAAATTGTTATGGGGTTTTTTTTTTTTTTTTATTGAGCCACGCAACTAGCTCGAAACACGGCGACCCCGCACGTCCATCTGCTTGCTTGCCTTCAGCTTAGTCTGCTGTGGCTCATTTTCTATTAAGTGGGCCGGGCGAGTGTTTGTCAACGTTACGTGGGTGTTGAGCATTTTTGTGCGTGCGATTGTTAGTGTATGTGTGTTTCTATGTGGGCGTGTTTATATATATATATATATATATATAAATAGTATATATAGGCGAATGCGAATGTGAATGTGCCAGTGTCCTTGTTGTCCTTGGACACACAGCACGAGATACGATTATTAATTTGCAATTGCTGCTAATTGCACGGAATTCCCCATTCTCTCTGCGCCAGCGACACCTGTGTGTCATGTGCTTTTTCATCTTTCCAAATGCTGCACACTAATTGCGCAAATGTTTAGATAAAGATAAGTAAGCAACGATTAGATAACCTACCGCAGCATCATTTGGTTGTGCTGCCTCTCTTATATATAGTAGCTATTGCTGCTATGTGGCTATATAAAAAAAAAGAAGAAACATGTCGGAATTGCTAATCGTTTAAGCAGCTTGGAATTTGCATTTCAAGTTTCCACTTGAGTTGAATCAGTTAGTTAATCGCATTGATTAGTTTTCTTTTACACTACTAACTTTGAGGTAGGTTAATAAACATGAATTTATAAATAGATACAAATTTTAGTTCTATCAATGTATTGAGAAATATTCTTGATATTAAATTTAAATATTTGCCTCAAACCTTTGAAGATGGTTTACGCAAGCAAAATTTTAATTATTCAATTGTTCAATGTTGATGCTTTTATAATGAAATCTTTAAATTATATACTATATATACATATATATATTTCTTTATCGAAGTAATACTAATAGTATGCTGAGTATATTATTAAAGAATGATTTAAAAATGAAATTTGTATTTAATATAAGGGAACGACTTGAACTTATCATTGTTTGTATACAAATGAATTTTCGATTTATAGGATTAGATCAAATAATATTTCCACAAACCTCATGACTTCATGTTTAACTTTATGATAGAAATGAAAATAAATAGATAAAATTTCTCATATTTGTTAATCTTCGATAGAAGGTCTAGCCAATTTTTTTTTTTTTTTTTTGCTAACAACTTTTTTACTGATATGCGAAGTCCATATGAAACGTAACACTCGAAACTTGTATGATATTAAATTAAACTGTCACATAACCGATAAGCATTTTATTAACCAAGGCAGAACGCATGCCAACAGAATGTCATGCTGTCTATCATTAGATTCTTAGCTATATATAGTAAATTTCATATAATTTGATTTATAAGTAGTTTCTGTTCACAGTTATCTGCTGTCTGTAAATAACTGATAAATTTTAAGATTCAAAACTTTTGAAGTTGAAGTTTGACTTATTTACTGTTTAATTATAAGTTCAACTTTAGTTTGACTCATCAAAAGATATTTAACATAGAAATGAATAAATTAATAATTAAATAAAAAATCTTGTAAAATTATAAAAATTAAATAATTCATGATACTTACAAAATTTAGCTTCCAGTTTTTTACTTCGCAGCTTATAAATCTTGAAGTTAATAAATGTTAATAAACAATTATTTAATATGCATATTTAATGTACATTAAACAATTAACACTTGAAGCTGAAGTAATTCATATGGCGGAGTATGAAAATGAATTACAGTAAATCACTTGAACAAAAATAAATAAAATAATAAAATAATAAAAAATTAATATGAAACAAAATGCTTGCCATTAAAAAAAAAGCACGTGAAGTTCGGAAATATAATTTGTTTTTTATTTTTGAGTTTGAGTTTCCATTTTCAGCTGACGTTATTTACGCTTCTGAATTATAAATTGTTGACATTAATGTTTGCATTAATATGATGATCAGATGCTGTTATTTTTTATTAGTATTAGTATTAGTATTATTATTATTATTATTATTGTTTATTTGTTACAATGTTTGATTGGCTGACATTGAATTGATTACAATAATTACAGCAACAATAACAATAAAAACAACAACAACAACAATGGAAGCTTTATAAGTAGCTAAAATCTAATCGATTCCCTTGGCATTTGGCGCCATTTGATTATCGCAGAGTGCCACTGCCACTGCCATTGCCATTGCCATTGACATTGCCATTGCCGTTGCTGTTGATGTTGCCTTTGCCTTATACATAGCATCTTCATTGGCTACAACATTTCCTGTATGCTTGCCGCACTCGTTGCTTGCCTCTGGTCGCGTCCTTGACCTTTTGTGCCTCAACCTGCGCAGCCCACGCGCCATACTAAATAAATCAAACTGAAGCCAAAGCATTTGCCACTTGCCTGTGAAAAGGCCACAGCCAATGGGCAAAGTGTTTACATTCAATACCCTCGAATTATACGGTGCATGGGGAAGATCAGTAGATACCTAAAGCATCTCTATAGTGATTTCTGTTGATTCGACTTGCTTCTATGATACAGTTTGTATAGCATGTAGTAATTCTCCTGCTACATAGCTTTCACATTGCGCATATTGCGTATACGCCCCGTTGCTAGGTTATAAACTTGAACTTGACTTTTCACTTGTGGTGATTTTTAATTAAGACTTTATTTTTTTATAGTGCACATAGTCAACATAGACATGCAACATGCAATTGCTCAACGTTCTTGGCCAACAATAATTCTAAGAAGCCAAAAAGTCGCTTACGACGATGGTTTTTTTTTTTTTTTTGCAGTTACATTTGACACAATTTTGCAGGCCATTTGCCGTGAAACTTTTCTTCTTCTTCTGATTTAGCCACAAACCCAGCGACGTCGCGACTTTTTCAATCGAAAAGAGAATGTCTTTTTAATTATATATAAATGTACGTTGGAGAAGTATTCGGTTAACTAAACCTCTGATGCCTTGCCCTTTTTTTTGTAGAGTTTTATTATTCTTGTTGCTGCGCTGTTGTTCTTTTTGTTGCTGTTTTCATTTCAGCTTTATGCTGACTTTGACAATTTTTGTTTAGACTGTTGTCTGGTCTTTAATATTGTCGCGTATCGCAAGTTCGTTAAACTGAAGTATCATTCGGGGAACTTTGTTATTTTCATCTTTTTTATATATATATATATATTTTTTTTTTTGTTTTTCTCCTTATTCTGTTTTTTTTTTTTTTTTTTTGTTTTTGTTTTGTTTTATTAACGAATCAAAGTTCAAGCTCATAAGTCGCAGGTATGTGTTGTAATAACAAATCTGAAAGCTTTGCATGAATTGTGGATTTCTCTTGAGACTTTGCTGAACCACTTAAGATACACTGAATATTACACTGAACAAAATAATGCCTATAGTCATTATAAACATAAATTATTATACGGAAGTACTATCATATATCTCAAAAAAGAGAGAGAGAGAGAAAGAGAGAGAGAGTTAAGCAAAATATTAATGTCAACGATTATATTAACTGAACCATAACAAATCCAGACTCAACTTATCTTATTCGCTCCTCAAGTAAAATTATCAGTTAATTAATTGATTCAGTTGTTCGTTGTGCACTTCTTTACTTTTTGCACCACTTAATTAATTGATACACTTGAATACTCGTAAATCTTTTTGGGTCATTGTTGCTCAGTTACGAGTATTCTGGACTAATTTACTTTGCTGTTACTGTTACTGTTGATGTTGTTGTTGTTTTTGTTATTATTATTACTCTTGTTGTTGTTGTTGTTGCTGTTGTTGCTCATGCAGAGCTGATGTTTCTCTAGATAAGAAGCAAAAGCGAACTCTTTTGGCTTGTTGTCTAGTGAAGTAGCGTTGGCCAACCTGAAACTTTTGTACAAATGATAAGATAAGTAAACTGATAAGCAATGAATTTCATAAGGAAAGTAAGTTCTCATATTTGTTCAATTGTTGACCAAGTTATTCATCTATATGGCATATGGTAACAAGTGAAAAAAACAAACTGAATAATCATGCACATCATTATTACCATCATCATCATCATCATCATCATTATTAACATTAAGATCAACGTCATCACATTTTCCATCATTTTGCATATTTATAGCATTTTTCAGTGCGTTTCTCTGACATCTAACGAAACGGCTTTTCATAGAATTTATAATGTGACTCATTCTACTTTTACCTACACCCAGCGCCCCCGCTCCCGGCGTCGCTGCCGTCCCCGCCCCCGCCCCCACCTCCGCTTCCGATTCTTCATCTATCTGTCTTCTATACCCTACCTCGGCTACCTTTTCTGTAATGTAGTATTACATCATTAATTCAATGAACCAAACTCATCAAGTGGCCCCACGCTGACAGTTGAAGAGCAAAGTAGAAGAAGATGATGACGTAAAAGAGGAAGAGTGAGCTCGTCGACTTCCACAGCGTTGATTAATTTTTGTAAAAAGTTGTTTTTTTTTTCTTCATTTTTTGTTGTTGTTTTGGACGTTTTTATGGCCAATTCTATAGATTAATTAAGAAAAATATTTTGACGCTTCGTAATTCAAAACGCGTTTTGCATTTTTATAAGGCGCCCTAAAATAACTCTAGACTCAACTACAAGTACAACAAATACACGAATATATATATATTATAGTATTATATAAAAATATATATATATATATGTATTTGTGTGTTTTTAATATGCGTGATACGTTTGCAGACAGTTTGATGTCTGAGCGCTGATCTGAGCTGGTCTGAGCCGATTATAAATTAAGGACTGAACAAAACCCGTTAAATGACAGACATAAGAGTTATTGCTCAAGCCAAAAGTCTATCAGTTTTCTCAAGAGCTTTGCAATACACTCTGTCGAAAATATCTTAAAGTTTTCAAAACAAAACAAAAAAACAAAAAATAAATTTAATTTAACATGTACGATAATTTAATTATTTTTTATATATTCGTATCAAATATTTTAAGAACTAAATCAAATGTATGCTGGCCAGCAAGGGAATAAAATAAGCTTATCTTACTTTAGCTTCGTCTATGCATAAACTTTATTTATTGTTTTTTTTAATATTGTTTTCTTTTCTTTTTTATTTGCCTTTGACTCCAGCTTCAGTTTCAGCTACAGCTTCTGCTTCAGAACTAGCGTGATCGCTTATCACTATGCCGCGTAATTGTATTTTAGCTTTTGATTGGTTAATTTTTAGTTTAGAAAACTTGTCGCCCGGTTTTTAGGTTTTTTTTTGCTTTCTTTCTCACTTATCCCTTCGCGAGCATGATCTTGAATTTCGCATGCCAGACGCATAAGCGCGTTAAAGTGTATAACAGATCTTCCTTCTATGGCATTTCAAATCAAAACTTGTTGCCACAAGATTATGTTCTCTGTCGTTTTTTGGTGTTTACGTCAATATCTTGCACGAATTGAATATTTGATTTTTGCTACGGTATAATTTCAGCTCTTTATTTTTATTTTTCTTTATATTTTTTTGACATTTTGAACGTGTCTCATTCTACATTCTCCATTCTCCAAGTTTTGTTACCTTCTCTTGGCATCTTTGCATATTCATTTCTCTTCTTTAACTGTCACTACTTTTTGATTCTTGATTCTTTTTTGAAGCACACCCAAAACACAAAAATCGACAGAAAAAAAAAACACACACACACATACATACATTTTATTTTATGTGACTTCGTTTTATGGTTCGAAGGAATTTTGCATGCAAAATTGAAATTTTTGTCGACATGTTCGTGTGTGCTTGCAATTATAATTCCGCCATAACTTGCCGGCTTAAATACTTAGCCAAAGTCGTGAAACATATTTTACGATTTTGACTTTGAAATTCATACAATTTATATTAGGTTTTCGAAAGTACTTTAATTTTCGGCTAAAGGTGCGGCATTTAGTTTGCTTAATTTATGTGTACGAATGAAGTGTGAACAACTGTAATAAATTGAAATTGTTTATTAATTCAAGCCTATAAATAGTTGAAGTAATTGATAATTTAAGCGGCGCCTTAAAGTGATTGACTTGAACACACTTGGACACAATTTGAGTCATACCGTAACTCAAGCCCTTAAGCTGACTAAGAACTTTAGGCACGTCCAATCATAATTTTATTTTTATATTGGTTTAACATGTACATATGAACAGTTTATTCGATTCTATGACAATTGAACCAAACTGAGTAACTAACTCTTAAAGTGAAATAAAATAAGTGTATACCCTTTCCTTACCATACCTCTACAATTTTCAGGTTAAAAGCTTTTTATATAAAAACTTAATTTTTAACCGATTGTTGCTATGGCAACTATATTATATAGTGGTCCGATCTGTCCTATATCAACTTATAGTATAAAAACACAGATATGCTAATACTGATCCTACAACAAGATCATGAGCTGAAGTCTGCTATGTTCTTTTGTCATTACAGACTTCTGTACAAAATTAAGAGAGTATAAAATTTTTTTTTAATATTCGATTTGCATGTCAGATATTCAGATATTACAATTTCATATTGTTTTATGTTTTTGCAACTTCATTTATCTGCATTTCTTTCTCGAGTTTTGTTCATAAAACGTTGATATCCTTACAAAAGCAATTTACCAACAGAAAATGTTCAAGAACAACAAAAAGAAAAAAAAATAAATGTCAACTTCAAGGCACTAAAAATGACAGAAATGTCTGCAAGCTTTAAGTTGTCAGCACACGGAGCAAAAGAAAGAGACAAGCGAAGGTAAAAGGTGAAAGAGAAGATGAGTGAGACTGAGAGAGAAAGAGAGACAAAGAGAGAGAGAGAGAAAAAGAGAGAGAGTGAGAAAGAGCTGGAGATTGTTGGCATATAAAATTAATGTTCACTTAATATGTTTGAAATCTTATCAAAAAAAAAAAAAATAAATAAAAAATATACAAAAATACGTAAAATCTTCCGGCACATATTGCTATCGTTTTCATTTCATAAATCATTTGAAATAAATTTTTGGAATTGTTTGACGTTGAGTTGGACTGCTTTGTGTTTTTTTCTTCTTTTTTTTTTTTTGGGTTTACGGTTTCTCCCCGTTTTTGCCGAGCACAATAAAAGACTGTCTGCTGTTTATGCAAATTGAGCGCATTGGAACATTTCCGATTTCCTGTAAACATCAAAATCAATTTTAAAATATCATTTATATGCTGGTAATATATAAATTTCTCTCTCTTTCTCTCCCTCACTCTCGTTGTGTGTGTATTATGTGTGTGTGTGTGTATGTATGTGACCTGTGTGCATTGACTGTGGTTTATTGCCATTTGCAATTAGAATTTTTGGTTATTTTGTCAGAAAATTGTTCAGCTAATTTGATGTCAAATTTATTTCACTTTGTGGCTGTGGCACTTATCAAATTAGCATAACTGAAATGTAAAATGAACATTAAATTGAATTAAAATAAATTAACAAAACACTTAAACGAAAATAAGAAAGAAAGAGAAAACGAAAGAGAGAGAGAGAGAGAGAAGCGCAACTTAAAGTCAAGTCAAAGTCATAGTTACAGATTTGCATTTTTAATGCAATTCCTTAAGTCACCATCGCCGCTTCTCGCCAAAAACAAATTCACTGAATTCTGTCAGAGGGAAAGCCGAAAAGAATGCAGCATAAGCCACAAATAAAAGCTACAGTGCAACAAAAACAACAACAACGACAATAAAAAAAAATAAAATTTAGTAAATTGAAATATGTGCGAAAGAATTTCCGTAGTATACCCTGTAAATAAAGTGTAGTACGGCTATTGTGATTTTATACACATTACAGGAAATTTACTGTTTTCTAGAGTATCCATATGTTTTACAGAATATTTGCAAGTCTAATAGGCTTCAGTCTCTATACCGAACTTTAAGAATATCTAAAAGTTAGTATTCTTGAAAGACTATATTAAATTTACAGGATATCTACAAGTCTAGTAAGCTTGCGTGTCGTATTCATTTTTCTTTAATGCTTCGTTTGCTGTTGCATCTTTTTTTTTAGTCTTCTTCCCATTCGCATGTTTTTTCTTATGCGTTTATTTTTGTTAGTTTTACTTATTTGGCTTGTGCAGCTGCCTCAGTATTCTTGTCTTTGTCTGGCAGAGCCCTTCACTTTTTGTCTACTTCCTCTGCCAGCTCTACTACTTGCTGTTTCTGCACTCCACTCACACTTCTTTTCCTCCCACTTCTTTACTTTTTCCCTATTTTCATTCTGACTATACGCTAATCCTGTGCGAATGTCGCGACATTTTCGAGTTGTTCGCAGACTTGTCAAGAGATTTTTGCATTGTTTATTTTTGTTGGAAAAAAAACAAAGTCATTTATTGTATGTTGCTGCTGAGAACTTTGAATAGAATAGAATGTGAAGAAAGAATAGAATGAAAGACATAATATAATAGCAGAAAGCTAAGAAATAGAATCTCAAGTGTAGCATCACTTAATTTGAATTTGTTTGCCAAAGTGATAGCCTACCCCATATATATATACGTATGTATATGGATAGTATGCATGTGATGAACTTTGCACTTTGCAGAAGCAAATTGATAGATAGACTGATTGACTGAAATTCCCACTCAATTTATATATGTACATACATATTGTCTATTGTTGTCAAGAAGTCTTGCTTTTAATAATAGATTTATTTAGTCACTGTTTGACATGAATGAAGCTGCGAGCTAATTACACGGAAAACATATTGTTTGACTAACTAAATATAAACAATGACATTAGAAATTCATCTGTGCCAACTGAACTAATCAATTGTTATCTTTTGTTATTCTCATTCTAGGTAAGCTTACATAAATGCAAGTGTCTCTCGGAACAAACACACACACACACACACACACACACACACACACATACATACAGACGCGTCTATAGTTGAATTCAACTCAATTTATTGTTATGTATGTATGTGTAAACGAAAAACAACCCTCAAACTTGCAGACAAATGGCACAATTTTCTGTTGAAAAACAACAACGGCAACAGAACTTAAACAAGCAACAACCAGCAAGAAAAATAGCCAACATTTTTGTCGGCTCAAAAAAATATATATATATAATGTAGAAGAGAATTCCAACATATATATATATAGATATAGATATAGATATAGATATAGATATAGATATAGATATAGATATAGATATAGATATAGATATAGATATAGATATAGATATAGATATAGATATAGATATAGATATAGATATAGATATAGATATAGATATAGATATAGATATAGATATAGATATAGATATAGATATAGATATAGATATAGATATAGATATAGATATAGATATAGATATAGATATAGATATAGATATAGATATAGATATAGATATAGATATAGATATAGATATAGATATAGATATAGATATAGATATAGATATAGATATAGATATAGATATAGATATAGAATATAGATATAGATATAGATATAGATATAGATATAGATATAGATATAGATATAGATATAGATATAGATATAGAGATATAGATATAGATATAGATATAGATATAGATATAGATATAGATATAGATATAGATATAGATATAGATATAGATATAGATATAGATATAGATATAGATATAGATATAGATATAGATATAGATATAGATATAGATATAGATATAGATATAGATATAGATATAGATATAGATATAGATATAGATATAGATATAGATATAGATATAGATATAGATATAGATATAGATATAGATATAGATATAGATATAGATATAGATATAGATATAGATATAGATATAGATATAGATATAGATATAGATATAGATATAGATATAGATATAGATATAGATATAGATATAGATATAGATATAGATATAGATATAGATATAGATATAGATATAGATATAGATATAGATATAGATATAGATATAGATATAGATATAGATATAGATATAGATATAGATATAGATATAGATATAGATATAGATATAGATATAGATATAGATATAGATATAGATATAGATATAGATATAGATATAGATATAGATATAGATATAGATATAGATATAGATATAGATATAGATATAGATATAGATATAGATATAGATATAGATATAGATATAGATATAGATATAGATATAGATATAGATATAGATATAGATATAGATATAGATATAGATATAGATATAGATATAGATATAGATATAGATATAGATATAGATATAGATATAGATATAGATATAGATATAGATATAGATATAGATATAGATATAGATATAGATATAGATATAGATATAGATATAGATATAGATATAGATATAGATATAGATATAGATATAGATATAGATATAGATATAGATATAGATATAGATATAGATATAGATATAGATATAGATATAGATATAGATATAGATATAGATATAGATATAGATATAGATATAGATATAGATATAGATATAGATATAGATATAGATATAGATATAGATATAGATATAGATATAGATATAGATATAGATATAGATATAGATATAGATATAGATATAGATATAGATATAGATATAGATATAGATATAGATATAGATATAGATATAGATATAGATATAGATATAGATATAGATATAGATATAGATATAGATATAGATATAGATATAGATATAGATATAGATATAGATATAGATATAGATATAGATATAGATATAGATATAGATATAGATATAGATATATATGTATTTGATAAAGTGAAAAATGTGTGCAGTGCTGTGCATGGGACTGGCAAAATATTTTCTTGTTGATTTTTGGGCCGTGCACTGCGCGTATGTGTAATGTGCATACATAACGCATACGCCGCGTGCAACACGCGCAATTAACCAAAACAAAATGCTAGCATGGAGCTTCAAAAAAAGCAAAAAAAAAAAAACACAAAAAACAAAAAAAATCAAGCTAAAAAAATAAATGTGAAAAAAAAAACAAATTTTAATTTTAACTGCCGCAACGACGGCGTGTGCATAATAAATAAATTTTAAAGTTTCGCGATAATTATTAAACAACAGCAAAAACAACTAGTCGGCAGTAGTCAACTAGCCAAGGGGATAGTTGTGTTTGTATTTGTGTTTGCAGTTGTAGTTGTTGTTGTTGTTGAAGCCAACAACTCGAACACTTGACCATAATCAGTCAATCAGCCGGCAAACAGCAAATGACGCGCCGATGCCGCCGGCATATCGCTAATGAAGTTGTTGCGTTTATTTGTCGTGTGGCATCAGCCCACGCATATTAATAATTGTTGCACACACACAAACACTACACGTACACACTATCTACTACACACTATATACACATATATACATATATATTTTGACACATACACTAGAAATTTTGTAGGCATTCAGTCCGCCTGAATTGGTCAAAGCCAATTAGGCGCATCGATTTGGTTCGCATGTTTTGCGGCAGTAAGTTTGTAGTATAGACAACAAGCCACATGTCGCATGGCCAATTTGTATTGCGGCACACTTGCAACGGCAACAACTTGCAACGCACTGTGAAACACGCATGAATACACTGACGAAATATATGTACATATGTATGATGTGTAAATAAATATGGCATATGGCAAGCTGTGAAAACAATTTTTGCTGTGCTTCTACATATGATACGTATAGCATATAGTGCATCATAAATATCGACCTTAAAATTTCTTATTTACAATTTATGCAAATGAATAAATGATGTATTTACAATTTCCAATATAAAATAAAATTATTTAAAATATTTAAATTACAAAACTTGCTCATTGCTCATTGGCAGATCCTTGTGATATCGAATAGTTTATAAATTTCTTTAAAATTTGCCAACTCTTCGTTGATTTTTCATGTTGTTTTCAAATGCTGTAACATACTTTGCTCTTGTTTAGCAATTATGATTTTAAAAGATGATCTTATGCCTAAGCTAACCGCAGAGATATCAAGCACATGCATGTGCATGTTCACACATGCCTATACATGCGTATGCGTCTATATAATCCGCATATCGCATATACGCTCTGTGTGCTGACCCAGTTATCGTTCAGTGCTGTGCTGTATAGTTTAAGTGCTGTTGCTGTTGCTGGTCATCGTCCAAAGTGGCACTACGCAGCACTGTGATCGGGGGGGGGGAGGCCGTTGGTGTGTTAGAGTGTTGCATGGAATTGTGACGGGGTCACAAACAACATTCAATTCACAAAACATTGCGAGCCAACGCCACCGACGCATACGAACAAATATTGAATAATTAATATATACACTGCATATATATATATATTTTTTTGTAAGCCATATATACATTCTATATATTCTTATATACATATATATATATATATATATATATATATATATATATATATATATATATATATATACAAAAAATATGAACTTTCAAAATATTGTATATGGAAAATTGTTGAAATGGCTGAACAGGTTGTTGAGTTGAAGTTGCTTCAAGCAGAACAGTGGCACTTGCAACGACAAAGAGCCGAGTCAAAGAACTGAAAGAGTGAGAGAGAGTGTAGCAGGATGTTCTCTTGCCGCAAAGTAACAGAAAGCATGAAAAAAGAAAAAATAGAAGTGAAATACAAAACAGCTGAAAACAAAACAAAACAAAACAAGGATACGCTTGTTAGCGCAACGGAAGTGGCAACAGAAGACAATTCTTAATAATCTTGTTGCTCTGGTTGTAGTTGCTGTTGCTGTAATTGTTGCTGCTACTGTTGCTACTGTTGCTGTTGTAGCACATTGTAATTAAAACGTTTAATGCGACTGTTGATGCTCTAGCTAGGAGCTTCTGTATCCTCTTCCTCTGTGACTGCCACCCGCTTCTCCTCTACCGTCACCTGGCAATAATTAGGTCAAGCGCTCATTCAAATTGCTGGAAGATGTTTGCCTTTAGTTACAGCATTAGCTTCAGCTTTAGCTTTAGCTTTGGCTTCCGAGTCGCTTCTTCTGCTAAGCCACTTAATTGACTTGCATTATTGTTGCTGCACCTGCACCTGCACCTCCAGCACATGGCACACAGCACAGAGTACAGAGCACAGCACAGCACAGACAGCAACTCAATTAGTTTGGCAATGGATAAAGTCAGCTTTACAGTATTTTTCGCACTGCATAATTTTTTAGGTCAAACTCCGATGTTGTCAGACTAAGGAAACTAACTATAAATTGCACTCAAATGCATTTACCATAGAAAACAGTTTTATTTACTTTGTTAACATTTTGGTGCCATTATACTGCTGCAATGTAGGCAACATTTAACTAACATTTAAGTGCCTAGAATAGAATTTGATGAAGTTTACAGCATTACATATTTATTATATATAGCTAAGGCAAAGCTTTAGGCAAGCTTATTTAATCATTACGCTAAAATAAGCTGCTATCTTTCGACCAATTAAACATAATTCTGGGTGTTAGCTTAACTATAGAGCATGAGCTTAATATGTTTTCTGTGCATGCTGCTCAAGCAAGACATATTGTGCTATAGCTTGGATCCATTGCATGGCAGATATACAAGATTTACCTGCTCGTGTTCATCAGCATGAAATAGTCACAGTCACAACAATTTGTCATTTCAATTTTCATGCTCACTTGACATCTCTCCTTCTGACTCTATCCCTCTCTTAGCCAGAAAAGGTCCTTTCCATTAAGAGCTAAATGTCTGGCCAACTTGGCGGCGCACCAAAAACAAAACGAAGCGTGCAAAATGCTCAACGTTCTCGACTTTCTTTTCAATTTGATTAAGTTCAATTTTAGGCAACTTCAGTTGCCACGCCTACGCCCATGCCCACATCCACTCCCACGCTCAACCATAGCCATACAACTTTGCCAGAGTTAAGTTGAACAACAACGACAAAATGTATAGCAAAATTTTTGGTTTAACTTTTTTTTTCTCTCTCTATTTTACTGTTTGGTTGACTCTGCGATAGAAATTGTGATTCCATTAGGAAAACGTCTGTGACTCGAATGCCATTTAAGTTTTTCGGTGACATTTATTTAGACTTGTATACTGTAGTACGTGTCTTTATGTGTGTGTGTGTGTGTGTGTCTGTCCAAACTATATAAGGTCGAGACGTGTCTCAGTGAAAGACTATGGCTGATGGCTGCAATGGGACAACTGAGCTGATTTACATTGGCAATATAATTATAATAAGAAGAACTACCAACAACAGCAACAATAACAACAACAAAATACAAATTGTAATGGAAATTCAAATGAAAATTGAAATTTTTGGCAATAGTATTATAAACTTTTATAGTTCAATGAATTAGATAAATTACTGCAGCTGCAATTAAAATTAAAATTAGGTAATTTATTTTTATTTATTAAAAATTATTTATTAACAATTTTTTAAAATATTTTTCAAAAATTGCCTGGCAAAATATTGAAAAGTTGCCGCAACTCCCAGCACACATTGCAAGTTATATATCATAGCACACTTTTCGACAAGTTACTTATGCAATACACACAATTATAGGTAACCACAGTTGAGTATTCACTGTTTATTCTCCATATGCAGCCTTTGTCTATGAAATTTTGCATTTTCAATTAAATTGACAATTCGTCGATATTTGGTTTGTTCCATTAAATCAATTAAGTGTCATGAATATCTCAATAACTCAATATTGCAGTCAGTATTGTTTTGTGTGTAATAATATCAATAGGAACATAGCCCATGGGGCAGATGCCACACTTACCACACACTCACACACACACACATACACAGACAGACAACAATTGCAGCTCTCTGTCTCTCTATCTCTTTCTCTCTTGAGCTCTTACTTGAACTAATCAGTTGTTTCAATATTTGCACAAGGCTTGGCGTATAACAAGAACAGAAACAGCAAATAGACAGAGACAGAGACAGAGATATGATTGAGACAGATATAGAGATAGAGTTAGAGATGGAGATGGTAAAATGATTGAGTTCTGACTTTGAGAGAATGGATAGGAAACGGAAACGAGCGACGAACGGAAGCTCAGCGTGCAACCAGATATGAACTGAATTATAAGCTATATTGTCTACTATACATACTATATACTATATATATATATATATATGTCTACTACATAAATGTATGTATGTATATTTAAGGACGGTCAGGCATTGAGTCGATTTCTAAGTTTAGGCTAATTGATTTTCTCACACTCTATGCTAAAAATATACGTCCATTCTGCCATTCTCTTTCTCTATCTCTCTCTCCCTCTCTCTTTCACACACACACACACACACACACACACACCTAGCTATACATTTTCTTTGCAATTTTAATGCTTTATCGCTGTTGTTTTGGTTGTTCTCTTGTTCTTCTGTTCTGCTACTTTTATTTTTCTTGCTCTTGTTCTTTTTGTTGTTGTTTTTTTTTATTGTTGATTTAGATGGACTCGCATAAAATGCGGCTAATTAAAACTTATGAAGCTTCGACATTAAGGAAACCAAGAAGAATGCGAAATACAAACTTGAAAAAAAAGAGCTGCGAAAAAAGAAATATGCATTAAAAAGCCAAATTCATTTAGTTGAAAAACCTATTGAATTTTCATGAACCTGCCAAAAAAAAATAATGAAAACAGAAGGAACAAACATACTTCCGTAAAGTGAAAGCAGAAGAAATGAAGAAATAAAGAAAGCGTTAAGCAATCGCTAAAGTGCGAAATGAGAAACAAACAAAAGAAACAAAAGTCTGAAGTGAGGCTGGAAACAAAGTTTTCTCTTTTGTTTTCTTTGCAATTTGAAGGTTTTTCAAGCAGCTTAATTTAAGTTATTTCGACTTAACCGCATTGTGCTAAAAAGTGAATTTGTTAAATAAAAAATAAAAAAAATTTATGGTAATACAAATATTGTAAATAAAAAATATATTAATGATAATAATTTCGTAATAATTTGAAATTTATAAAAAAAAGAACAAAAATTATTTCGAATACAAAGTTAACAATTTTTGAATATATTTAAAAATAAATAAAAATAATTTCAAATGATATGAAAATGAAAAATATACATAAATATCAATATTATCAGCTAGTCATCTATAAATAATTTTTTATTGCTACTTTGATTTAAATTTTCAAATGCTTGCTTTTGAATATTAAAGAGCTTTTAGCATATGAAATATGCTTGACCATTTTACTTGTTTTTTGTTTTTTGGTCGTGGCTCATAAATGAAATTCACAACATGTTGATTTTAGCTTCATCTCGTTGCTGTTGTTGTTGTTGTTGTTGTTGCTGTGTAAATGAGCAATAATAAAGCCAAAAAACTCTTGGCTGTTAATGTTTGTGCATTAAAATAAAAAACCAACCGTCCAAGCACACTCTCACACATACACACAGACACACATACATAAACAAAAACAGAAAGTAAAAAAAATATAAGAGCCCGAAAGGCAAAAAGTAAAATGAAAAAAAAGAAATCATAAATTGGGACAGCGAAAAAGTTGAAGCAGGCATTTCATAAGCGCAAGCACAATGACAAGAGAAAAGTCCTAACCACTCTTGGGGATATACTATATAGCTCTAGGGGTATGGTCCAGTAGCTTTTCTGCCTGGCCATAAAGCATAATCAAGTTGCAGTTGACTAGAACGTTTCCGGCATAAGCCTAAGCTGAAGCAGAGTTCAACTCGCGCCAAGCAATGCTTAAGTCTGAAAATGTTCATGCCAAAGTTTATCCAAAATGTCTGCATATTTAAAAGCATTCACAAATATAAACATAAACGTGTCTCGGATACAGACAAGTACAACAACCAAACAACCAAGAAACAACAACAACGACAACAAAAAATATTCATTTTCCGATTCAGATTCCAGAGTCCGCATCAGATTCCGAGTGAGATTCATATTCTTATTGGTATTTGAATTCGTTTATACTCGTTCATCGTGTGTGGCTTTTCAGGATCTCCTACTATCCCATTTACATAAACAAGCTGCTAACATACATATATGTATGTATAACATACACACTTGCCACTAGCCACCTTCATTATCCGCCATGCATGCAGCACACAGCAGTTGCTTTAGACTTGGATGCTTGGATGGGGCGATCTGTCATGTACTCGACGCTATTTGTGTAGATTATAATGCGTATACAAATTGCGGGCGTGCATAAATTTCAAATACTTACGACTTTGCCCATAAAAATCAATTCAAAGTAGCCAACAAAATGTTCTGCAACTTTTGGGCAACGCTTGAGGGCTACTCCAGCTCTCTTTTATTCTCTCTTTCGCTCTTAAGTTTCAGGCCATTTTCTGCTGCTGACGTATATAACATAACATAGTCACAGCTACTTTTTTGTTTATTTGCATTTCCTGCTACGCAACGGAAGTTCAGATCTTAGTACTGTGCAGTGCCTCAGTTCAGATGCCTCATTAACTCAGGCGCCCATGTGCCACTGAGTGTGGCACAATGTTATTTATTTTATGACTTCCATTTGCTCCCCCGCCTCCTTCAGTTATCATTTTCACTTGGCACCCCAATCTCCCCCTTTCTCCTTTCTCTCACTGCCCTCTATTTCTCATTGTTGTACACATCTTCATCATGATGATTATCATAGAGGAACCGCAACGCAGCCGCCAAGTGTTTTGCAGTTTAAAAGTGTCTGACCACAGTTACTTTTATTTTAATATACACTTTACACACTTTATCATATTGCTTAAATACTGACTACTGGCAAATTCTTGACATTTTTTTTTCCCCATTAGAATTGACGACTGGTCAGTTTCAATGTTATTTGTTCGTCTGACGTTTTCAGTGTGTATATATGTGTGTGTATGTGTTTGTGTGCAACACAAGATTTTTTTTTGTCGTAAAAAAAACTCATTAAAAAATATTCTAAATATATTTTTGCGGCTGCTGGTGATATCAACATTGTTTATAAAACCATAATGAAAGAATAACACACAACACACAAGAAAATGTTCGTTTATTAATGTGAATGTTGAATGTTAAATGTTGACAATAAAAATGGCAAATGTATCATTAAATTTGTTTTTGTTTTTTTTTTTTTTTTATTTCAAATGAAAATTCTTTGTATAAATAGGAAAAATGTTACCAGTTCATTAGATTGGCCGATTCACAGAATTGTTAATTTCATTTTCATGATTCTTCAAAAGCTTCTTGCAGCTTTCATGTATGGTAGGGTATAAGATTATAATACACCATACAGACGATTACGTCATATTCTATTTTGAAAATGTAATTAATGCATAAATAAAAAAAAAAAAACAACAAACAAAAAGAAAAAGAAAAACAAACAAATTGTCGTGCACTTTACGCAACAGTTTTAATATTTTATTTTAAATTATTTTCTTTTTTACTTTTGGCAAGTCTACAAAAAAATCTTATATGTGTGTGTGTGGTAGGTGTATGTGTGTGGCATTCTGATATAATGTATCGCTTCTATAGATTAGCTTAAGCCACTTTACCATAATTCAATTGCTTAATTGGCTCACACTTTCAAAGACACATTTTGACATGCCTTTTTTTTACTGTTGGCTAAATTGTTGCAAGAATTGCTATACTCTTACTACTCTTACACAAGGTATATATGTATATATATATGGTATAATATTTGATTATACTAAGATATATAGATTTACGATATTTAAAAGAGTTACGATATTTAATATTATAAAAAAAAAACAAAGTGCATACAAAAAGTTTATTTTTCAATGATCTTTCCTATTTTATATAGTAGTCCGATTTCGTATAAATTTAGCAGAAATGTTTAAATAGTCATTAAACTTATATCCAGCAAATTTGCAGAATTCCTTAACAAACAATAGTATTTCATATAACCGATCCTTCCTATGCCAACCTAGTAGTCTAATTTGTACCGTTCCTACTTATAAACATCTTGTGATCATAAGAAATCTCAATATAAACTTTCTTTTAGATAGTTTTAAGACTGGGATACAAACCTACATTGCATGAAAATTAGCTGTTCATGCCAGGCCAGGATGTACGATTTTTTTGGCTCCAGCTCAAACTAAAGGTTTAGTAGGGTACATTTTTTATTTTCAATAACATTGTATTAGAATTTTGGTATCCCTAGAAGACGATGCCTGAGGCACACTCCCCGGTTGCCCCACCATAGATCCGGCTCTGGCTCATGCTAAACAAGACTATATATACTTACTGAGATCTACGCCCCACTGAACGTTACTAATGTCTACCCAAAATGAATATACCCTCTGCATGGTTATGGAAGATATGATATATGTATAAATAGTGCAACTATCATTCAATCATTGCAAGAGTATTTTAACTTCGGCATTCGTAATGATATGATATGTTTAGCTGGTTTTCTTTTTATGTGAGTGAAATAAGAAGCGTGCCAATTCTGTTGGCAGTTTTTTTTTTCTTAGCAATTCTCTTTGGATTTTATTTTTAACGTGAAATTAGTCATCTGCCGGGTAGACGTGGAAAAACCATTTGTGTATTCAGTTTTCGTTTCATTGAATTTCAATTTAGCTAAAGGGCGACCACTTGTTGCTGCAAACATAAAGCATAAAGTAAACATACATACATATGTATGTACATATATATAGTCATAAGTATATATATATATAAGTATATGATAGATATAGATTTAGCTTTCATCTAATTGCTTATTAATTGTTTGTTTGGCAGCCTGACACAGCCGCAACATTTGTTATGCCATGAAGGCCAAATACGATTATTTAACTACATCGAGAAGAGAATTTTGTCATTATGACACTGTGCGTATTATGTCATAGTATGTGTGTTAAGTAAATATTATAAATGTGAGTCGTGTGGTATACGTATACATATATACATATGTATTTTCTCATAATTCTTAAAGTCCGTGAACTAATTTATGAATGCCGGCAATATTTGGCGACTTTTTTTTCTTTTTGTTATTTTGTCATAGCGTTCGTTTGCCTTAGAAGTTCTTGATTTATGCCACAGAAAGCAGCAATGTCATTTCATTTGATACATTTCGCAAATATAGGTTAAGCGTTTTTAGCATTTGATTTTTGATT